>PVKS010011376.1:0-56932 GCA_004027875.1 Aplodontia rufa | reverse complement strand
GGTGGGCTTGTGAAGAAGCTGCATGGCCTGGAGGTGGAGAGTATCTGTGTTGGTGCACAGTCCCTTGGACCCAACTTGGCCACTGCCTGGCTAACTAACCTTAGACAAGTCATGGTTTTATCATGTATCGAGTTGGGAGAATGTCCCCACCCAAGGGTTGTGACAATTGTATGATATTACGTGTGGAGCCTTGGAGATGGTGCCAGACACTTTCTGCTCCCTGTGTCTCTCCTGCAACACGAAGTCTCTATGCCTCAACTCTCTTGATTATTCTTCTCGCCGGGACCCTGCCCAATGGTTGGTAGAATGAGATTGCCTTGCAGTAGCTCCCTGTCCCCTGCATGTGTCTCTTGATAATTCTTCTGCACTCCTTTTCCCCACCACGACCTCTGAGGGGGTCTTTGTGCTAGGGTCTTGGTCTGATGAACCCATTGTTGAGAAATTGTTGGGCCCCCTCTTTTCTCCCTGTCCCACAAGGCTCTCCTCTCTGTTAAGCATTGACTGTGGGGGTGGCTGAGCCGTGGCCTGGCTAACCCTGAGCCTGTGTCTCTCTTCCTCTCTCACAGGGAGTCTGACCTCTTCCTGCTCGACAGCCGCACCCTCTGGGCCTCTGAGGAGGGCTGGCTGGTATTCGACATCACAGCCACCAGCAACCACTGGGTGGTCAACCCAAGACACAACCTTGGCCTGCAGCTCTCGGTGGAGACTCTGGATGGTGAGTCCCTGGCCACTGCCACCCCTGGTGCCAGTGCAGCCTGTGTGCTTGTTTGCTTCTGGAGCAGGTGTTCCCCACACCTCCCACCAGGACTCAGCACCCAGCATTTTGATCCAAACCCAAGCAGCTCCTTTTACCCTTGCACAAGGAGATAGAGGATTTGACCACAGTCCTTGCTACTCAGAGAGTGAACCCACATGAGCAGAGGGACATTCCTCATGGTCAAATGCACAATTTAGGCCCACCCAGACCTGTGTGTCAGAACCTCACCTTGACGACAGGTGAAGTGACAGTCGTGAATGCAGTGTTCTGAGAGTGGTGGAGTGGGCTTCTTGACCTGTGACTTGTGGTGCTCTGGGCTGACCTGGGCTCTGCAGCATGTTCAGTGGCATCCATGGCCTCTTGCCCACTGGACTCTGTAGTATCTCCTAGTCATTACCCCAAAACTGTCCTCAGACATTGCCAGATGTCCTTTGTGGGACAGAATTGGTCCTAAGTACCAGTTCCTTCTGTATTGGTGGTTCTGTGTCCTAGACTTGAAGGACCCAGCAAGAGCTGGGCCTCTGTGGGCACCTTCCCTCTGTCCTGAGGTCACCTCCTGTGTGAAGGGCAGGCAGGAAGATGAGTGGGGAGCTGGTGGTGGGCTGTGCCAATTCTCCTCCCACAAATTGTGTTTCTAATTAAATGGGAGTGGTTTCTGGGCATGTAACTTCTTTCCACCAGTTTCAAGGGAAAAAAATTTTTTTTCCTTTGTTTTAGAACAGGAAAAGCAGGCCCATGACGCCATAGTCCTACAGTAAGGCGGGATGTGTAACAGTAAATAGTTTCCCTCCAACTTCCTTTCCCCAGTTGCTTGAGTTCCTCTTCCCGGAGCAGCTCCTGTTTCCCTGTTATTGAGTGCCTTTGAAAAGAGACTGTCGAGTGTTCAAGTGCACACATGTAGATTCCACTTTCCTTTTATTCCTCAACTGCTGGTGCAGCGCATTCAGTACTCTCCATTTGACAACTTGGAGGTTAAAGAGCTCATGTGCCTTGTGTCCCCATAGTGTGAGTGTAGTTTGCTCTGGTCCTTATTCACCGTGTGACTCTAAACTTCCCTAACCTGTCAGAGCCTCAGCTTCCTCACCTCCCACATGTAGGTGACGGGAGTGTCTGGGCCATGGGATTGTTATGAGTTCAGAGGGCAGGAGTTTTTAAAATAGTGCCTTAATGTGAACAGGGACTCCTGGGTGTCTTGCTAAATGCAGATTCTGAGTCGGCTGGTCTGGGCAAAGGTCCTTTCCTGCTGGCCCCAGGGATGCTGAGGCTGCAGGTTCCTTGGCCATGCTTTGAGTATCGAGGACTTAGAACCTGACCTGACCACAGGCCCCACGAACAAGAGCTGAGCTATTATCACCTTTTGGGGTGGACGCCTGGGGTTTCTTGTCTCCTGCTCTTCACACAGGGCTGCGGCAGGAAGCCTCGCGCAGGTTGTTGTGTGGCCTTGCTCGGTCCCTGTCGAGGAGGAGCGTCTCTATGTGCCATGTGCAGTCTCGTCCCCCGACTTTCACGGCCCTGGGGGCTCGCTGGTCTTTTTCTTCTCTACTTTGGCTCTTTCCTGTTTATGCAGCAAACGCCTCCCCAGGTGTGGGCTTTCTTGCTACTGTGAGGATGCTGGGTTTTGCCAGGTGGACGCAGACACTGGAGCAGGTTTAATTGCCTTTTCCTTTAGAGTTCCTGGGCTAAGCCTCTTTTCCTCCCTGTCAGGGGCCACTGCTTCCATCTGGAGCTTGGAGGAAAATCTGGCCTGAGTCTTGGGGGTGATTTAATGCGAGTCCAGTTGGGGTACCCCCTTCCTATCTCTTTCTCAGGGTCGTGGCAGTAGAATGTAAGCAGATTCCAAGGCCTGTGAGGGTCTGGTTGGGAAGAGAGGGAGCCACAGGCCACGCAGAGGGGCCTTGGAGCGGAGGGCACATTCTTGCTCTGCTTTCCAGACCTTTCTCTCTCCGAAGGTGCCCCGCCTTCCTCGCTCCATTCTCCATCCCCTTTTCATGCCCCTGAGACTTAAAAGGGGTTCTAGAAAAGACTGGAGTTTTCCACTGCTCTCTAGCTGCCTTGCTGACCATATTCAAAGCCTGCAGCCCCTTTTGTGGCGTCTGTATGAGGAAAAGGTTTAATATCTATATTTTGTTATGTATATATATTCTTCCACAGTGCTGGGGATGGGGCCTGAGGCCTTGCACAAGCTGGGCAAGTGCTCTATCTCTGAGCCTCACCCCCAGTCCTCGTTTTTTTTAAAGACTGAGGAAAATCAAAAGGAGAACATCTGGTGACAGGGGAGATGACAGGAAGCGTACATTCCAGTGCCCATAAGTGCTCGATGCCACACAGCTAGGGCTCTTTTAACAGCAAAGTTGAGGGACTGGAGCAGAGTCCTTAGGCCTACCAAGCTGACAGAGTAATTATCTTTAGAAATGTCCTACATAGGAAAGGTTTGTAATCTGTTCATATCAGCATTTCTCAAACTGTGTCCCCTGCAGTGTCAGCTGGGGACAAGCAAAGGGCTTCGTGGTCAGGTAAGTGTGGGAAATGCTGGCTGGTTAAATTAACCAGAGTTCTCTGCAGGACATATCAGAGCCTTTGTTTTGCTTGTGTCCCTTGGGAATGTCTAGACCTGGAATATGGCATAGAGAATTCCATATGTATTTGGCAACGGAATCCTTTGTCTACTTCCCTGAAAAGCCACTGGGGAACCTGTGTGGAATGGATACAAGTGCAGTCACAGGGTGAATGGCCTTGATTTCCCTCTTTGTAGCAACTGTCTCCCCGGACTCGTGGACTCTGGCTAGCCCTTGACCCAGTGGGTCCTGTCTGTCCTGCTGCCCCGCTGGCTCGTGGGGCCCAGGTCTGACACAAACCTTGTGGCCAGTTCTGCCTGATGTCAGGCCTGTGCTTCCTCTGTTCAGATCCCTTCTGTCCCTTTGGCCTTCTGCTCCTGTCCCACCCCAGGCTCTAGCCCCAGCCCTGCTGTTTCCAGCCCTGTGACCCAGGGTGAGTCACCAAGTACCAAGTGTCCCTCATCTTGAAAATGGGGCCAATAATAGTCTCTGCCTCCAAGGGTGGTTGCAGGGGACCTGATGAGCTCATGCCAGGGAAGCGCTCAGTTGCTCAACACCTGGTGGCCGCTAAGCACAAAGGACTTCACTGCAGTGCCTCTGGTGACGCTCATAGTCGCCATGCAGTGGGTTCTGTCATTAGCATGCCACACCTGGGTAGGCAAAGCCTGGAGAGCCTTCCATGTCCCCTAGTCCACCTGGGGGCCTCTCCACATCCCCAGTGGCCGCTAGATCCTGTCTATGGTGGTCGGGGCCAGGGTCAGAGGCCGTGTCCCACCTCCCGGGCAGGGCACTGAAGGCTGGGTGCACATCTCTGCTGTGTACCCCAGGGGGCAAGTTTGGTATGGCTTACCTGGTGAGGGAAGAGCCACCCCCTCAGCCCATCCAGGGAAAAAGACCCCAATGCCAGTGCACTGTGAGTTTTTGGACCCTTGTGGGGTGGACTAGGGGGCAAGCGGATCCAGTGTTTGTGAGGGCCAGGTGCATGGTCATGAGCATTCCCTGTCCCCCACTGCCTGGACCCTTAGAGTGCTCATCAGGGCTGCCTGGGGGTACACAGAGATACAGCCTCCGGGTGCCATCCCACACCCTGGCTGAGAATCCCAGAGGATGGGCCCAGGAATGGGTCTTTTCCCCGAAGTGGCCTGGGCAGCTTAGGGCCTTCCGGTCACAATGCTGACAGAGTTGTGCTCCATGAATGGGGCATACAGGCTCCAAGATATGTACATAGCTGACAGTTCCGGGGGCCTGCTAGGGAGTCAGCATTGGTTGCCCTGTGTGCCAGGCCCCAAGCCAGCAACATCTTGCCTGTCCTGGGTACCACCTTCGCCTTGACCCTGGGAGCCTCCCTGCCGTGGATGGCGCCTGGAGAGACTGTGCCCAGGGTGGCAGTACCTAAGCCAGGTCCCCATCCAGAATGGAAGGAGACCAGGCCCCTTGTCCTGACTCTAAATGGCACTTGGCAGTCACTAGGCTACTCTGCATGGAAGAAGGCTCCCTGGTGGCCAGCTGCCCTGAGCCTGTGTCAGAACCTGGCTTTGGGGGGCCTGCGTCCCTGGACCTCCACAGCCACAAGTGCCCTTGCCTCCCATCTGGCCCTGGGGGAGCCTTCGGGCCAAAGGTGCCCTTTGAGACCACCCGGGAAGCCTCCCTAGCTGTGGCCCTCCTGTTAGTCACCACGGTGGCACAGCTAGGCTCTGCTGTGCCCGTGTGACCAGGAAGCCTGTGACCTCCGGGCACTTGGGTCCCCGTGGAGTCCAGGCAACATCATCTCCCGAGGGCCGTGCTTAGGAGCACGGTTGCTTTGTACAGAAGATGGGGGAGGTGACTGCTGCCCCTCGGCTTATGCTCCCACCTCTGTGCTGGCAATGTCCTGTACCCCTGGCTGGAGCTGGGCCAGGGGCCAGTGGAGCCCCACCCACTGTGGACAGCCGAGGAGAGCAGGGCATCCCCAGCAGAGGGACTCCTGCAGCCCTCTCTGCGAGGGGTATGGGCAGCCCCGGGTTGCCCTGGTGTGGTCTCCATGTGCCCTGCTTCCTAACGGTGGTAGGAAGAGGTGAGAGTATAGAGAATGCTGAGCCCCGGCCAGCACCGCTTCTGTGCTCATGAATGTGTCACTGTGATCATTGTCCACGTATTTAATTCTCACAATACCCCTGCCCAGGGAGCCAGGTGTCACCCTCATGTTATGCAAATAAGGAAACCAGGCCAAGAAAGCTGAGGAACTGACAAATGTCACCTGGCTCCTGGGGGGTCTTCAGCCCCCTTGCTCTTTACTGGAAAAATTTCCAGGGACCAGACTTGGGCTAGGGCTGGAGGAGGCAGTGCCTGGCAGGCCGTCCGATGAGCACCCTGCGTGTGCTGGGTCCTGCTGGCTGTCCTCACCAACGTCCTTTATTCTGGAGAAAAGACCTTTTAAAGAAGCCTGGCTAGGGCACTTCCTGGAGGAGCATCTGGGGATCCCCTCTGTAAGCAGCCAGGGCAGCGTTTGACTTCTATGCACTCCTCTTCTATTAAACATGATTCAAAAGTGTTTTATGACCATGCCGATATGAAGACAAATATGATCCTGGCTGAACTAAACCTTGAACATTTTCTTTGATGCTAAACTTCATGTTTTGTCTTACATTTTAAGAGACGTTGAAACATTTTCAAAGGCCCTGACTGTGCTATTGGCTGTGGGCCCCACATTCTGGGAAGTGGTCAACTCTCCCCTCCTCAGGTTCCTAGAACTGGGTTCCTGTGTCTAACAGCCTCTTAGCCCGAGTCGGAATCACATGTATTCACTCAACAAACAGCCTGAACAGGACTAAGCTTTTGCTGTTGCAGTGCTCAAGCCCCTGTGGGAGGAGGAGGCAGTGAACAAGGGCCCATACGCTGAAGGAGAGGGCTGAGGCCATGGCTGAGTCCCAAGGTCCTGGGGACTGTTCAGAGGGCTGCGGGCTGCTCTGCGAGGCAGATGCCTACTCTCCAGAGCCCGCTGCAGGAGATGGAGACTTCTGGAAGCACCTGCTCCTTTGTTCCCAAGATGAGGACTCCAGCATCCTACCCTGGGGGTCCCCTCCCCACCCTCCCTGTTCACAGAAGTCCCTCAGAGGCACAGTAGGATGGCACCTATTGGGCTCTCTGATGGTGAAGGTCTGGTGGCCCCATCTGTCCCTCTCCACTTCCTCAGGGACCCATTTCTCCAGCACCTGCTAGCACAGGTTCTGTATCTCCGGACCACCAAGGTCAGGAGGCTCCTTGTCCTCCCCCACCCCATCTCTGCCTCCGGAAGTCGCTGGAGGTGCGTAGAGCCCCGAGCCTCTGTCATCCGGCGTGCGAGAGCACGGGTCCTGCTCCTCAGCCATCCCAGATGTTATTGGATGTCACTGCAGGGCCCTGAAGGGGTCCACCGCACGTTGCTCTTCAAGTGCAGCTGTGGGGAAGGATGGGAGGTGGCCGGTCCCCTGGGGCTGTGCGCACCGCCCACGAAGCAGGGCTGGGAGCCATCCGCCCATGGGCAGCTGGCCCCCAGGTGCCTTAGCACTGTGTGATTTCTTCACTTCCTGTTTGTCCAGAAGCCTGGAGGGAGAGAAGAGAAGGGGCTGATGACCCAGCAGCTGGGATGGGTCCTTCCTGGGTAGGGCAGGCCTCGGAGGCGAGGACGGAAGTGGGTCACTGGGGCCACGCAGATGTCCCAGTGCTGTGTTCTCACTTTGGGGCATCAAGAGAAGTGGTTGGAATTAATGTGTTTTTCACCATTAATGAGGAACACTTATCCCATAGGCCTCAGAGGGGCAGCTGATGGCCTTGGGCTTGGAAAACAAAGGGACCACAAGAAAGCCAAACTGCGGGCGCAGGGGGAGGTGCCTCCCCTCTTGCCCCAAGGGTGCCGTTTGGGCTCCCTGCCTGCTTTCTGGGATCTTTCCCAAGAGCTTGTTGGTCACCCTGGCCTGGGCTTGCTGGTTCTGTTCATGCCACTTCTTAGCCAGCAGGGCAGAGATGTTCTTCCTGGTCCCTGTCCTCTGCTCACCCACCCAGAGCCCTGCATCCACCTGGCTCAACTCCTGGTGAGCCTTCCTGCCATGCCGCGGGGATCCTTCCTATTTCTGGAGCCAGGCCTGGAATCCTTTCCGGCTTTGGGGCCCTTCTGCCAGCATCTGCCCAGATGCGTCAACGAATGGTGCGGCGGCACAGTGTGTAGCCCCGAGGCAGCGGGACTGGGTGCGCTGTCCATCTCTGGCCTCTTTGCAGTGCAGAGGGCCCAGGTGGACATCACAGAGCAAATGCTCAGTAAGGGGTTTTTCATTTTCATTGAGGACCAGCAATGCAGAGAACAGACTGTGCCACGAGGGCTTGCTTGGTGCATAATAGAACATGGGAGCATCTTTTCTTGGGGTGTGGATGGTTTCCTCCATAAGACTTAACCCTCGCTTTGCACTGGAAAAAAATAAAAAGGTGGTTCCCACCATGCCCTGTGCCTGGAAGCTTCCCGTTACGATCATCAAAACAGGGGAGGCTCCCAAGACCTCACCAGTGAATGGCTGAGCAAACCGGGGTGCATGTGTGGCGTGCCCCAAGCAACACAAAGCAAGGACTCTGGAAACACGGCTGCGGGCCATGTGGACGCATCTCCAAGTTGTCAAGCAGATGGAAATAAGCCGACACGAAAGGCTTATGAAATTTCTAGAACATGCCAAGCTGCAGGGAGGGAGCTGATCTGCGTCCTCCAGTGGCTGAGAGGCGGGGTGGGGGGCTTGGCTGCGACCATAGTTTCCTGGTACCTCACTGTTGGTGTGAGGTTGTTGTGCCAACCTGTGCCTTGCAGGACATGTGGCAGCTTCTCTGGCCTCTATGAGCTGATGTCAGTGGCATCTCCTCAGATCTGACACCAAAAACACCTCTAGACATTGCCACGTGTCCCCCGGGCACAGCTGCACCCTTGGGAGAAGCCCTGAGACGGAAGGGTGCACAGGAGAGGTGTTGGGTGGAATGGTTTGGCATCCTTCCTGATGGCCGTCCTCACAGAACTGCAAAGAAAAATGGAAAAAGGAGGTCAACTGTACAATATCTTAATTTAAAAGTGAAAACTCTAATAAAGCAATACAACAAAAGCAAAACGTCCCTAGGGGAGGCAACTCATGGGTCCCACTAGGAGGAAGCAGGGCTGCTGTTGCCTCTGGCCTGTCTACCTGCCCCTCGGGTGGGCCACGTCCTGGCCTGTCCCCTGTCCTGCATGCTGCAGCCTGCAGGGACCTCTGTTGGCCTTGTGCATCCAGAAGGGCTTCCTGTGCCACCCTTAGGGAGACACCCTTGCAGATAAGTCACAAGGTGCCCAATGGAATTTGGGTGACCACAAATAATTGCTCAGCTCAAGTGCATCCCATGAATTGCAGCCATTTTTCCTTTATCTGAAATTCCAGATTAACAGGGCATCTCTTTTCATATTTAAAATCTGGTTACTCTTGGGCAAATCTATAGCTTTAAAAAAATCTTATTAACCTTCAGCTAAAATATAAATCTTTTACAATTTTCCCAAAGACACTGATTTATAGTTTAAAATATTGTTTGTCTTGTTTCCCCACCTAAATTGATTAATTCATCCACCTCAATCAGTATACTTGTACTTTTTTTTTTTTGAGAGGGACATTGAGAGAGAGAGAGAGAGAGAGAGAGAAAGAGAGAAACAATTTTTATTTAGTTTTTCATGTGGCTTTCATTGCCCCGAGACCTCGCTGTGTATGTGGCGCTGGGGTTCGAACTCGCGTAGTTATGCATGCCGGGCAAGCGCCGTAACTGCTCCAGCCCGTACCTTGTACATTCTTGCTGGATATTTAAATACAAATAATCAAAATAAATAATTGCAGGTGCTAACTAAAACTGATACATTGTAATATCACAAAATGAAAAGGTGTTCCGCCCTGTTAGAATTTTTCTTGGTCCCTGTTCACGGTATTATAACAATGATAAAATCTGCCGATGTGCGTAGCGGCGGTGGTTCTAGCGGTGTAGCTTTAGGTAGCCTGTGCCATTGCTTATTTTGAATGTAATTATCCTGGACAAGTCAGAATGAATAGGGAGCCAATCCTGGGCCCCAACCAGGGACATGTGGCAACGTCACAGCTGGGGGTGCTGCTGGCATTCACCCTCCCCAGCTCCACTGTCCTTTCTGTTCCCCAGCCACCCTCTCCGTGGTGGCATTTGTGTCCACTTTTGCGGTAATGCTGCAGGGACACTCATTCGTGGCCTGCCCTGTGACGCTGTGCTCTGTTCTCCTGGCTGTGTGTGGGGGCGTGGGACCATTGGGTCACGGGGGTGGGGCAAGAACAGCCTCAAATGCCAGCTTAGCCGCGATGTGGGGAGGCCCTTCATTGGGAATGTGCCACTGGTTTGATCTCCTGACTTGGCGATGTCCTCAGAGACCCCCGGGCCAGCATTGTTTGACCCACGGTCTCCCTGTGTTGCTAGAAGGTGACCCATTCTGGTACTCCATCCATCTCTCTCCCCTTGGTCCTGTTTGGAGAGAGAAAATTACTTCTGGAAGTCAGAATGGGAAGTTTCCAGAAGAGAAACTTCCAGAACACCTCTCTTCCGTCCACTGCCTGAAATGTGTCATGCATTTATCTGGTCACTGCACAGGGGGACCCCTTTGCTCTTACTAAGCTGCAGGTCCCATCCGTGCGGCCAGGTGAACCAGGGGAGCAGGGTTGGGCGATGCTTTCAGAGGAGGAGCTGAGACCCTGCAGGCACTGTCCACAGCTCCCAGAGGTCTCCTCTGTCCCTCTGCCCTGCCATTGCTCAGCGGAGCTGCGGGTCCTAGGTCGCTGCCCCGACAGCTGCAAGAACAGGCCCAACCCTCGGGCAGGGCGCGGAGACAGTTCCCAGCGCTTGGATTTAAGGTGTCTGGAACAGCACCAGGTTTTCAGACCAGGCATTTTTATTTCACCCTAAAAGCCTTCCAGGGGGGAAGCACGATTCCTAGGGGCTCAGCTTTAATGGATTCTTTTATAGAACCATTCAAATTATAGGAGGGTGAACTCGAGGAAACCCCGCTCAAGAATGCAGGAAAGCCCCACGTTAAAAGGGGTGAAGGCGGAACCGCGGTGGATGGAGGGGGTTTGTTCTTTTGAACATTTTCTGTTAAAAACCAAAGCGAACCCCCTGGTGCTGATCTGGTCTTGGGAGGAGATTTTCTTGACTCCTGGCCCGTCTGGGGGGCTCCAGGTAGAGTTAATTCCAGATGTGAATGGGCAGGGCCCTCCAGAACTGTTGATCTTGAGGCCTTGACACCCTGTGACCTGGCATCTTAGCTGCGGTGGCCAAGAGTCCGAATGCTCAGCCAGGAGCAGTGGAACACACTAATCCCAGTGACTCAGGAGGCTGAGGCAGGAGGATCACAAGTTCGAGGCCAGCCTTAGCAACTTCATGAGACACTGATCAAAATTTAAATAAATGGGACTGTGGGTGTAGCTCAGTGGTAAAGTGCCCCTGGGTTCAATCCCCAGAACTGGGGGAAAAAAAAGAAGGAGAAAAAAAAAAAGATTCCTAATTCTTGGTCATCTTGACCTCGGTCCAGATTGTGCTCTGTGGCCCCCAAGTCTCGTGTCCTTGGGCAGATCACACCGTGTCAGGTAAACTTTGTCTCTATCTGATGCTTCTTTCCCACCTTAGAATACGTACCACCACCAGATGTGACACTACATACGTATTTCCAATGACCTTGTCATTGTCCAAGCCCAGAGATGACAGGCCCTTTCTTGGACCATCAGCAGAGCTTTCTTCCTTCAGTTTCTGGGACCCCATCCCCTCCGGTGTCCCCACTTCCTCCTGCTGAGGCTTCTTCCAGAACCTTCCTTTGCAGGCACTCCTGTGCAGTCTCTGTCATACGCCCTGGCCCCTCCGTGGAAGAGAGAGGGACCCCAGGCTCAGTTACCACATTGCTCGTTTAGCTGCACATTGCTGGTTTAGCTGCATGCTGTCCCTAGCAAGCTCCTCCATCTCCCTTAAACCCCTTGCTAGCCCCGCCCACTGCCCTGAGCCAGCATTCCCAGGGCTCCTCTCTGAGCCACCTGTGTCCATTACATAAAGTGGTTGATCGTGAACCCAGCAAATGTCCTGAGCCTCACCAGGTCAAGCTGCTGGATCTGTAGCCACACCTAGGCTGGGACCTTTGGCCACCTGCCTGGCTGCTCCTCTTGGGTGTCAAGTAGGGACTGCACACAACATCCACTAACCAAGCTGTCTTCCTTTGTCCCCTCCCCAGCCCCGGCCTGGCACACAAAGGCCCTTCCCTTCTTCCAGGGCCTTAGGCCAGGTGTGCAGGGGTTTCTTCTGCTTCAAATCTTTCACAGTTCTTCAGCACATCTGATCAGCTTCCCTCTCAAAACACCCAGAAGCTGTCCTCTTCTGGATGGGAGCTCATACTGTAGCTGTCTGAGATGTTTCCGTGAGGGACACTGGGCAAAGGGTAGGTAGACGCGCCTGCACACGTTTTCCAACTTCCTGAGAGGCTCACTTATTTAAAAACGAAAAGGTAAACCAGAATAAGTTCCAAACCTGGGGTTAAGAACTAACTTTGAGGATCTGACCGTTTCTTACCAACCTCACTCCTTGATGCTCTGGGCCGGATCTCTGTCACCTCTCTCTGGGCAGTTCCTTCACCTCCTCCTGGTCTCTCTGCTCCTATCCTTGACCCCTGAAGTCCAGTCTTCAGGGTCAGACCCGAGTGGTCTTGTAAAAATGACTGAAATTCCACCCCAGCGTGCCCCCTCTCAGGCAGCGTCTTGATGGCCTATCTAGGGCAGTGGGAACAAAGTCCCACAAACTGAGTGGCTCAGAACAACAGGGCTTTGTTCTCTTTCAGCCTGGAAGGCCGAAGTACAGCAGCCGTCCTCTGCAGGTGGCGCTCCCTCAGAGGCCCCTGGAAGGATCCAGCCTTGGTGTCTGGACCTTCATCTTCCTTCCCAAGTGTCTCTCTCTGTCTTTATGGACTTCCCAGGAGGATGGCCACTGCTTTTCTGTTTTCTTTGGTACTGGGGATTGAACCCAGGAGAGTGCTGTGCTACTGAGCCACGTTCCCAGCCTGTTTTATATTTTATTTTGAGTCAAGATGTCACTGATTTGCTCAGGCTGGCTTTGACCTTGCAGTCCTCATGCCTCAGCCTCCTGAGCTGCTGGGGTTACAGGCGTGTGCCACCATGCCAGCTGAGCATGGCCTTTTCTGGAATTACATCTTCAAATACCCTGTTTCCAAATAAAGTCACATCCTGAGGTTCTGCGTGGATGTGGATTTTAGGGGCCACAGCTGAAGCCAGTGAACAGTTAGAGCAAAGGATCCTGGCAGCCCTTGCGCAGCCGGCCCTCGGCTCACCTCCAGACGTTGGCCTTTGCTCTCTCTCTCATGGTCTTCTGGTCACTGCTCAGGTGGTCCCTCTGTCGTTGGGGCTGTTGGCAACTGTCCAGCCTCCTTGGCATAGAGTAGGAATGCTCCGCCTCAAAATGGCCTGCTTTGGCCACTGAAATGTGAGTGTGACTTGAAAACTGCAGCCTGGCCCCCTACCCCTCCTCTGCACCTTACTGATGCCCCAAAAAACCCAGGGTGCCCGTTTGCTGCCTGCCTCGCCCACAGTGTGGAACAGGGCATGTTCTCTGTTTTGCTCAGAGTGGTGTCCCCGGCTGCTAAAACAATCCCTGGCCCAGAGCAAAGTGCAGTCAGTACTTGTTGGATGGCAGAATTAACATAACGCAGGGAGGGACCAGAGGGCACGAGATGATATCCGCACGCTCATGGCCTTTCCCCTACCCACCGTTCTGTGTGTCTGGCTGCTTCCTCCCTAGGTCAGAGCATTAACCCCAAGCTGGCGGGCCTGATTGGGCGGCACGGGCCCCAGCACAAGCAGCCCTTCATGGTGGCCTTCTTCAAGGCCACAGAGGTCCACCTCCGCAGCATCCGGTCTACCGGGGGCAAGCAGCGCAGCCAGAACCGCTCCAAGACACCCAAGAACCAGGAAGCGCTGAGGATGGCCAGCGTGGCAGGTACGCCGGGGTGGGGACCGCCGAGGGGCCCCGCAGAACCCCAGCACGGGAGCCACTCCAAATCAGAGCCAACAGCAGGAAGCAGGCCCCAACGCCCTTCCCGCTGCAGCTCGAGTCTCAGTGCTGCGAAGGGATGATTAACCCAGAAACAAGCAGAAGACCTGAGGAGAGCCAGAGAGCAACGGTTGCGCTGAAGCCTGGGAGGGAGAACTGTGGCTTCAGGCAGACAGGCCAGGGGTGACGACGGTGACTCCCCTGCGGGGTTTCCCCGGTGCGGGGGAGGACCATTTCCTAAAATGAGCAGTATTGGAAACTCATGACCAATTTGGATACTTAAAACACACAGTGGAAAGTGTTTTGTGTATTATTCAGAATACTTTTAGGTTTGTTTGAAATGTTTCATTACTTTAAGAAAAAAAAAATCAAAAGTAGAGGAAATATTTTCCATGCAAGCAATTCAAAGATTCATAGGAGTACTACTGGCAAGGCCACCCCCAGGGAATAGCTCTAGTGTGGCAGCGGTCAAAGCCTGACCGCAGGGCGCTGCCCTGCGTGGAGATGCACCTCCTTCTCCTCCCAGACTAAAAAGACAGTGTGGACCATCACCAGCAGACCATTTCCCAGGGGACGGTGGCAATGACCAGCCAGACCCATGGTTTAGGGCTAAAGAAATGCCCATTTGCCTACCCTTGCCAGGTGACCTGCTGCCTGAAGGGGTACTTACCCTGGGTCCCTGGGCAGCCATTTATGGTGGAGGGAAGTGGAGACCCCCGTAGAATTGCTGTCAGCAGGCCTTAAGATGGGGGGATGACCCTGGATTTTGTGGGTAGCTTAGTGGAACTGCAGTCCCACGAGTCCCTGAAGGAGGACTTCCTCATGTGGGCAGAGATGAGGACAGTGGAGGAACTACTGGCTTGGGGGTGGTGGGGCCCAAGCCAGGGAGAGCAGGTGACCTCCGGCAGCTGAAGAGGTGGAGAGGGACTCTGCCCCCACACCCCAGAAGGAAAGCGACCTGCTACCTGGGCCCATGCTGGACTCTGAGTGGTAGAGCTGTATGGTGAGCAGTGGGGTGGCTTGGAGCCACATAGGGTGGTGTGTGTCCGGGGCAGCAGGACAAGCTTGCCATGGCTCTCCAAGTGGCCTTCTCCTTTGCTGATGAGGGGGCACGCCGTCCCTGTGCTAGGCTCTCAGAGCTGGAGCCCGGAGAACAGTCTGAAGCACACGCTGGCCTCAGCTAGCAGCTGGGGACTCAGCTCTCTGGCTCCTGGGCCATGGAGGCAGCTAGGAAACTGGGGTGCTTAGAAGTCTTGTGGTGAGCGGCAGCAGCCCCCCAAGTCACCTCACATTGCCAGCAGCCTCTTCAGCCTCACCCATCCAGTCCTGAAATTTATGTTCATTTTCTTCTCAAGGAACAAGGGAACCTCTGAGTGGGTGGCATTTTTGAGAGCAGGGCTTCCTGCCCGCTGAGGGTCTTCAGCAATCTGTGTGGCTCCAGTGTGGGTGCAGGGGTTTTCCTGGGCTTGTTTCTGACAGGGGAATCATTTTTTAGCCTTCTTGAATAGGTCTAAATCAAAGACCAACCTACCTGATCCCCTGTGTCTGGGCCTCCTCTGTGCTGGGCTCTGGGTGTGGTGTTCAGGGCGAAGGCTCAGCACAGGCTGCTGAGGAGCTGATTTGGGATGGGCAGGAGGTGGGTGTCATTCTCATCTGTGACTCGGGAACCTGGCCCTTCCGGGCACTGTCAAGGAAGTGAGCTGAGTGAGGCCAGGCTGTTCCGGGGCACAGTAGGCAGTGGGCCCCGCAGGGTCAGGGAGGCTCCCCAGCACTTCTGAGGCTGGAGGCTGGGGCAGTGGAGGGGACCACTGTGCAGGCCTCTCTTGCAAGCTGCATCTCAGGTTTGAAATCCCCTGGAGATTTCAAACGAGAACGTGGAGGAGTTTCACAGAGTTTCAAGCATTGTGGGTGGAAGATCATTCTGGCTGCTGAGGATAACGAGTGGGGTGGGATTGGGGCTGCAGCTCAGAGCCTGGGGACTTGGTAGAGGCTTTTACAAACCCACCAAGCAGGAAGTGCTGGCAGATTCCATCCCAGCAGATTGTCATGGAGCTGTCTCAGTGGTGCCTCCGGTGAGGGGGACAGAGTTAGGCCTGATTTTCCACAATGTCCTCACTCGACCCTCACCAGAGTCCACTTGCACAACCCCAGGACGGGGCCCTTACTTCCCCACCTGGCCACCTCCCTCCTTCCTCTGGAGCTTAACCCCCAGGCCTTGTTTTTAAGCTCTAAACACTGCCAGGAAGTTTAATTAAAAAACAAAAAACAAAAAACGAAAAACCAAGTCTGAGCTGTACCCAGCTTAGCAAGCCAGCATCGTGCCCGTGCATGGGTGTGTGCGCCCGGTGTCTTGGACGTGCTGTCCTCTCACGTGACGGGACCAGGAATCCTGCTGTAGGGCCACACAGGTTGAAACTCTCTGCACGCAGCCTTTGTGTGGCGGGGTGGGGGACACAGGCTGTGGCATGCCGTGTGCCACGGAGCACTTCCCTGTGGGCCACCCCCAGGCTCCAACCCTCTTCAGAGGGCGAGCAGGGTGGGGGCTCTGGTCCCGCCCCTGGGAGCCCAGAACACCCTGGTGATCAGTCCTGGTGATCAGCGTCTCCACCAGATGACCCTGGGGGTGGCAGCCGAGGGTGAGCACTGGTTGTGACTTGCTGGTTGCCTGGGCAGGGCCTCGTGGAGGTGGAAGGCACCATGGCCCATGGCGTGTGTTGTCTCCTGCTTGGCCGCGTGGCGTGTGTGCAGGACTGGAAGGCTGGAAGCCTCGCTGTTCCCCTTTCTCACTTTTCTGCTTCTACGTCCTAGGGATACAGGAGTTCCAGCCACTTTCCCTGGGCATAACCATGATCCCAAGAGACCAGAAATGCAGAGCAGGAGTCTGGGATCCCAGTGGCAGTGCCAGTGTCGGTCCCCATAGCATGTCCACAATCAGCTTCAGAAGCTGCTCTCTGCTTCTGTCTATGGGGCCTTGGGTTTGAACAGTAACCCAAACCTGCCTGGCTTCCAGACAGGGTTGGAAATAGCGCTTAGGCCCTGGCTGACCCCTCCCCTGCTCATGACAGACATTGCCTCCTGTTACCTTGGGGTCTTCCTTTACTCAGGACACCAAGCAGTTGGCAATGCCCCTGGCCCAAGGTGTGCTCAGACCTTCTCATTTGGGGTGCTTCAGCCAGCCTCTCTGGCCTGCAGATGCTCCCCACCTCCCGCCTCCCCATGGGGAAGAGAGGGAAGGAGGCTGTGGGGTAAAGCGAGCCGCAGCGATGGCGTCAACTTGGATTTCCATGCAGTGAGGGAGCGCAGCCTAGCCCAGCTCCTGGGATCTTCTCCCAGGGTGCCCTGGTGCTTTAGTGACCAGACCCTGTGCCATTTCTCCCTAACCTGGAAGCCGTGCAGCTAGTCCTGCAGATGGGGGAAGCAGGTGCCGAGGGGTGGCTCCCTCTTCGTCACTCACCTTCACGGTGACTCTGTGGGTCTGAAGGACACAGCCTGACACTCAGTTGTAAATTTCTAGGTGGGCCAGGTGGTGAGACCCCTGCTGGGGAGGAGGCGTTGGCTAACTGGTGTGGACACTGAGGCCCTTGTCAGGGTAGGTGCTCCAGCCTCCAGAGCTGGGTGGGTTTCTTCCCTGGTCCTGCTGCACCGAGCTGACCACCCAGGGGCTCTCTGTGCGCCTGGGGTCAGCACCTCCAGGGCCTCCCCTGGGCTCAAGCCGGCCACCACTTCCTCCTCTGGGACAAGCCTCACTGGTTGGGATGGGCTGCCTGCAAGCAGTGAAATCCAAGTCCGGTGCTTGTGGGCACACGCTGGCCCACAGACCTGAGGTGAGGCGGCATAGAGGCTGGTTGATCGCAAGGCACCCGAGACCCGCCTCTCGCGGTCACTGCCCGCCGTCTTCAGTGTTGGTTCTGCTACCTGGAGCATCGCAGCATCATTATTTTTTGTTGCCAGGCCAACAGGGAAAGGAATGGGCATCTTCCCAGGGGTCTGCCTTAGGAAGGAGGGTGCTCTTTCCAGAAAGCCCCAGGGCCCAGGGTTGGAATTGAGCTACCTGCCCTTCCTGAACCTGTGCCTGCTGCTGGTGGTGGGATGTGTACTGAGCTCAGGCCTTGTTCTCTGGGCTGGTCAGGGTGAGGTTGCCATGAGGGGCCTGTTCCAGAGTCTACCAGGAGGGTGACATGGGGTCCATGAGAGAGGCTGTAGGGACACCACACACCTGGAGTCCCCTAGCCTCTGGTCAGGTGAGCATAGCAAGCTAGCCCTCACCTGGGGTCCTACCTGTTCATGCTGTGAGGAGTTCTCCCTGGGCCTTATTCCTGCTGGACCCTCGGGCCTTGAGAGCTTTGGAGGCTTTGGGGACCCAATGGTGACTTCACAGGGCTTCCTAGAGGAGGTGACACCAGAGCCGAGACTAGAATATCAAATATGAAGAACGTGGGAATCTGTAAGGAACAACTCAGTGCAAAGGCCTGGGTCTCCCTGGGGAGGGCTGGAGGTTGGGCCTTACCCTGAGTGTGATAGAAAGGAAGTTTCAGGTCAGGAAAGACAGGCCTAGCTGCGGGAGGAGGGAGTGTGCGTGTAAGGCGTGTGGGGGATGGACACTTTTCTGCAGCGTTCCCTGTGCTCTGGCCCTGACCCAGAGGCTTGCAAACTCATGATTCTGGAAAACCCCAGTGCATCTTCTTTGCTCCCCATGGAACCCTCAGTGGCCTGTTTCACTGGAGGTCTGGTGGTGTGCGAGGGGTTCTGTCCCAGGTCCCTCTGCACAGCTCTTGCTGCTCCAGATAGACGGGTGTCTTGGTGGGCTGGCCTTGCGCACAAGCAGCTGGGTTCGAGGCAGAGCCCTCTGAGCAGGGCTGAGCAGCCAGGTGTGGGGCGTGGACGCCAGGCGAATGTCTGCGTCCCCAGTGAGTAGAGGAAGCCAGTGCAGTGAGTAGAGGAAGCCAGTGCCGTGGGGATCCTCAAGTGCTCCGCTGAGGTAGCATGGGAGAGCCTCTGCAGGGCAGAGGGAGGTTAGATCTTCAAGCTGGCTTTCCTATGGGAAGAGCCGCCCTCTAGCCTCACCCACTGCCTCAGGCAGAGGGGACATGAGTGTGTGTTTTCCTCCCTGGGTTCTGCTCCTCCGCCTCCTTGTCAACGCAGAGAACAGCAGCAGTGACCAGAGGCAGGCCTGTAAGAAGCACGAGCTGTACGTGAGCTTCCGCGACCTGGGATGGCAGGTAAGGGCTGTGCCGGGGGCCCCCAGGGATTTGGGGTCGAAACCCAAGAGCAGAAAAGAGACTGATCCTGACCAGAGCAGGAGCCCCAACATCTGCACTCTGAGCCTTGCTATCCAGAGGCACCCCCATTCCCATCCTGTGACGCCTGCTTCTCCCTCACATGGCCGGGCTGCGTGTTAGAATCCCGCTGCCTGGAGAGCCAGTTCCCCTCTGCCATTCCATGATGCGGATCCCCAGGGAAGAGACCCCTGGACCCATCTCTGCTCAGGTGCTCATTCCTGAGCCAGGCAGCAGTTCAAGGGTGGGACCACATGACAGGAACGTGGCTGCCCACTTGGATGAACTGGGCAGAGTTCTGGGGTGAGTCTAGCTGAGGAGTGGGGTCCTGCAGTCTGATAAGCGTCCACTACAAGTCCTGATGGACACTTGCCCAGCATCTCACTGGTACTCCTGAGCATCCACAGCTTTCTGGGCCTGCTGTGGATGCCGAGATGTAGCCATGAACCTGGTCGTGTGCCTGCCCCCTGGGGCTCAGTGCACTGTTCTGAGATCATGGGGGCAACTTGTAGTGTTGGTCTGCCCTCTTGGGGAGCTTGTAGTTCAGTGGGGGAGTCCAGATTCTTCCATGGAGATTATGCCCAGACCCTGTGGTGTGCACAGCCAGTGTGGTACCCTCCTGTGAGTCTATCCTTGGGACCAGTGACAGTGTCCATGTGCCAAGGGGTGTGGCAGCAGAATCCAAACTCCAGGGGCCTTTGCTGGAAGATTATGTACACTTAAGGGTCAGGGATGCATGCCTGTAATCCCAGCAGCTCAGGAGGCTGAAGCAGGAGGATTACAAGTTCAAAGCCAGCCCCAGCAATTTAGCAAGACTCTAAGCAACTTAGTGAGACTCTGTCTCAAAATAAAAAGCAGAAAGGGCTAGAGATGTGGCTTAGTGGTAAAGCACCCTGGGTTCAATTCTTGGTACAAAAAAAAAAAAAAGAAAAAAAGAAGGGTCAGTGCGGATGGGCTGCTAGGTGGCCTTTCTGTGCTCAGCAGACCCTAGAGGGCAGCATGGCATGTGTACGGCTTCTGGAGCAGTGTACACGTGCAATGTACTGGGCCTTCTCCCCGGGGGTGGAGGGTCCTTGGCCCCTGTTCCAGGTGGGTGCCCCCGGCAGGCATGGAGGCTTGGTGTAGAGTGAGCTGCATCTCATCACTGCTTGGGAGGGAGAGGCTCCACAGTCCCCTTTGCTGCACACCTCCTGCCTGGGAGACACACGGGCTGTGTCTGCTCTGGGCCCCATGGGGTGGCGACTCACTGTCACTTTGCATCATGAGGGGGCTGTTGGCAGCATTCCTTTCTCCTCCTCTTCTGGACCCTGCTGCTCGCAGAGCATGGCTGAGCCCCAACGTGGCCCGCAGAGGAGGGTTTCCACTTGGGGGCAGGACCAACTGCTCCCCACCACGCCTCTCCCCCACAGGACTGGATCATCGCGCCTGAAGGCTACGCCGCCTACTACTGCGAGGGGGAGTGCGCCTTCCCACTGAACTCCTACATGAACGCCACCAACCACGCAATCGTGCAGACACTGGTGCGTGCCCCTGGGTGCTGGGTGCTGGGTGCTGGGGATCAGTTGGGGGTGCAGGCTGCTGGGCCTCAGGTCCTGCTATGCTGCCTCCAATCTGGAGTCTGAGTGACTGTCTGCCCAAGGCCACATTGCCACTTTTGTGGGCTCCTTGCTTAATAAGAAGATATTAAAAATTATATTTTATGACTTCATTGGAGCAAGGATGATTATAGTTTTCAGTCCTAAAGTTCCTTTATTTCTTCTAATTTGAAGAGTGAAACCATTTCATGAGCTCTTAAAGTACCATGGACACTGGTCACTGTGCCTCACCACTGGGCCTGGCCCTGCCTGCCAATCTGGACCTTTCTCTTGGGCGTCCAGATGTCTGTTCTGTGTTGAGATGGACATGTCTGCAGGCTCTCTGCCCACCCCCAACGTCTGGCCGTCCCCTGGAATGGTTTCTGCTTGAGAATGCAGGGCCAGTCCCCTTGATGAGCTCATGGATTCTTCTCCCAGCCTTGAACTTCCAGAGGCAGGGTCTTCATTGTATCAAGGGTCTACAATGTGTGCAGGGAATAGCCCACATGGCTCTGGGCTTCCTTTTCCAGTGGGGAAAACAGATAAGGAAATTTCAGAGGGAGAGAGTGTGAGGACAGGGCAGGAAGCTAGGAAGCCATGGGCTAGTTCAAGTTTATCTGTGTGGTCACTGGGAAGATCAAAGCGCTCAGCTCGGTGCCCAGACACGAAGATGCTCAGGAGATGCCATGTTGCCACTGTACCCAAAATAATGAGAGTGGTCAGAGTGAGGGACTTTATTCCTTGGCTTGGAATCAATCCAGGTGCAAGGCCCTCGGGTGTCTGGCTCCCTGCCACCAATGTTGACTGGGCTTTTCCCACAGCTGATCATCCACCTGGCCTGACCCAGAGCACCCCTTCCCCGGGCTGCTCCTGCGGTTGTGCTTGTTCCGGGCTTCGAGCTCATTCAGTGGCCTGCCTCTCTCTGCTCTGTGTGTTCCTGGAGAGAAGCTTGCTGTTCCTTTCATCCTGTCCCCAAGGGCCCTTTTTTTTTTTTTTTTTTCTTAATAAAGCATTGGTTTTCCATTCGTTCCCTGGGTTGGAACCCCAGTGCCTTCTTCAGATGGACGGTCCTTGACTGGAAGCAGTATGGCCCTCCACAGCTGCACCTGGGCCTGGAGTGTCCTGCTCCAGGAAGATGGCACTGCATGTAGGACCTGCCGGAGGACCTGGAATGTGTGGGGCATGTCTCCTGGCCACCTTGAGCACTTCCTTCATGGCCCCAGGAGCAGGATCCTGCGGCCCTGTGAGCACCGCCTCAGTGAGCATCTCACTGGAGTTCTTAAGATAAGAAGGAGCTCTCCAGTTGTGGAGAAGTGATGCTTGTCTCATGCTCCTAGGAGTGGAGCTCCTGGCCCTCTGGGGAGTCCTGGTGGGGAGCTCACTGGGAACAGCTGATGTCTGGGATTTGCTTTTAAAATTATGCACGGTGCAGGTGGAGGAGGATAAAGATGTGTAAGGAAGGGGTTGACCCGGTCCTTCCTAAAGGACGAAGGAAGCCAGGGCAGGTCACAGCCTGTGAGCAGAATTCCAGCCATCTGTTTGCTTAGGACACGCTGTGTACTTGAGATTCAGAACTTTCCATTAAAACCAAAGCAGAAGGGGCTGGAGTGGTGGCTTGGCGGTTACAGCGCTTGCCCTGCTTGCGCAAGTCCATGAGTTCAAACCCCATTACCACGTACACAACAGTCTTGGAGCAACGAAGGGCACATGAAAAACTGAGATAAAATTGATTCTCTCTTTCTCTCTCTCACTGTCCATCTCTCTGAAAGAAAGAAAGAAAGAAAGAAAGAAAGAAAGAAAGAAAGAAAGAACACCAAAGCAGAAGAGCTAAATCTGTGGCCTGTCTTTAGCACTGGGTACATCCTGTGGCCCTGGTTGTGGTCAGGTGGGCTGCAGTCAGCTTGGGTTGAGTGGCAGCCTCTGCTTTCTCTTTGCCTCAGTCCCTGCTCTTCCCTATGGCTTCCTCCTGGCTACTTTGGTGATCAGTGGGATTCGTGTGGTATCTGCTCCTGCCCCAACCCTCGCTCTGCATAGGTCATGGATGCCCACGAGCAAGAGAAAGAATTTGTAGTGGCAGGACAGCCCCACAGCAAAGAGTTACCTGGCCCCAGATGTCTGATCCTGCTACTTCCAGTCCAGCTGTATCTGTGACAGCGGTGCTTTGGTTCCCTCATCTGCAACATGGGGACAGTTCCAGAGCTGAGTGTGTGCATGTAACGTGCTTAGGACAGGGTCTTTGTGGTACATGTCACCTGGGTCATTTTGCCCAGGAAGATGTCCCTTGGAGAAATGTGGAGGCCAGGCAGAAGGGACAGGCCTACTTCTCACCACGATCTGCTCTGGTTGTGTTGCAGGTCCACTTCATCAACCCAGACACAGTGCCCAAGCCCTGCTGTGCCCCTACCCAGCTGAACGCCATCTCCGTCCTCTACTTCGATGACAGCTCCAATGTCATCCTGAAGAAATACAGAAACATGGTGGTCCGGGCCTGTGGCTGCCACTAGCCCCTCCTGAAAGTCTGACCCTTTGGGACCACATTTTTCTGGATCTGCAGTGTCACCCTGCCCAGTATCTCATACCGCCCACCTTGGCTCCGAGCCAGTGGACCAACTGCCTTTTTGAGACCTTCCCTTCCCCCCACAACTTTGAAGGTGTAAGAACTAGGATTGGAGCTCCAAGTGGCTTTGATCAGTTTTGCATCAGCAGCGTCCGATGGGCAAGATTCTACAAGCTGCTGCAGGCCACACCTGGCAGGAAAAATACCTACTCGAAATCCCACAGCCACGGTCATTGGCCGTGCAGCCACACCAAGCTCTGACTCGTTCGCCCCGCTCTGGAGGTAGTGAGGAGGCCATAGCCAGGCCCCAAGCGGGGAGGCAGGGCGTGGCCAGGGTGGGCACTTGTGGCTGAGCTAAAGGAGAACTGGCGGGGAAGAGCCTGTAACAAATGTCACAATAAAGCCAATGAACGAAAATGGCTAGGATGTTACAGATATATTTTCCTGAACAATCTATCCCCATTTCTTGGTTTATTCTGACTTCATAGACAGAAGCCGTGGCTGGTGGAGGGAGGGACTGAAACAGAAGTGGGAGGCCCCTGTCCCATTCCTGTTTCAGTTCCAGGCTGCAAGGACCCCGTGTTTACCTGGACCTGCCCAAATCCCAGACCCAGCGGGAGGGAAGGAGGAGGTGGGCTCTGAGGAGGGGAGTGTCAGCCCTAGGAGAAGTGTGCGCCACCTTCAGCCAGGTGTGCGGTGGCAGAGATGGACTTGGGGCTGACCTCGTCTGCTAGGAAATCAACACGAAGTCCAGAGCCGACTGAGCAACGTGGGCTACAGCCCGATGCTGAGAGGCACTGATGAACAGCACTCCTCCTCTGAGCAAGACCCCCATCTCCTCTCTGGCAACACTCCAAGGTGGGGCCTGCAGGGGCCTGTGGCTTCCTCTCTTCACTTGCCGACCCCTATTAGAGGGCTCTGCAAACAAACTGGCTCCTTGAAGTGGGGGGCAAGATGGTCTGGCGGGGGGGCCAACAGGTGCAGGTGTGCAGGACTCCAGCTGCAGTCAAGACCTAGAGGGCCACCTCCTAAGCACCTATCCTGACATTGGTGCTGGGGTTCTTGGTGTACATCCCCCTTGCCTTGGGCAGTGGGTCCCCTGAATAGTGTTCACCCAGCTTCCAGCTGTAGACACAAGGCCATGGGGAGGGCTGGGCACCTGCCAGAGCCCCCTGCATGCCCAGGGAGGAGGAGTCTGGCCAGCAGCACTCGTGGTCCAGGGAGGAGCAGCTCTCCACCTCTGCTGAGTGGCTGCCAGAAGCACGGGGCTCCACTTTTCTTTTTTCTTCTTCAGTAGCTTGGGCTGCAGCCTTCTCTGCCTGGTCACTGGGGGGACGGATACTTTGTTACAGTTTGCTTTGTTTACAGGCAGATTGGGCTTTTTGGGTGACTCCCTCCTGGTGTAAACTTCCCCCACTCACCGCTGCAGCCAGCCTCGGGTGACCATCCTTTGTACATTGAAACATGTAAATAGTTGTGACAAGACAAAGAAATTATTTATTTCCATCTGAAGCTCTTTTGAAACCCTTCTCACCTTCCTCGTCCAGGACCATGAACTTGCTTTCCTTCAACCTGTTTATTTTCTTATTTAAGACTATTTATTAACAGTTGGACCAATGTACCCATGGCTGTGGCAGAAAGCAGTCCTCAGTGACAATTCTGTACAAATAGACAAAATAAAAAGGGTTTGACTTTGTAATAAAAGGAGACATTTGGCTCTTGGGCCTGCGTGTCTGTGTGTGTTGCTTTTCCTTTGCGCTCCTGGCTGGCCCATGGAGCTCTCTCCAGCTGCTAGGAACCCCCTGCCTCGGCCTCCACCATGAGCTGTTTATCATCCAGGCCTGGGGGCAAAGCGGTACTGCTCCTCCAACATTGGCTGCAGCTGTGTGGGCTCCAGGCAGGAGGGATGGAAGCATGCAGCTCATGTGCGCTTGGTAGGCTGGACTGCGAGGTGCTTGATCGAATTACAGCTCAGCTGTCAGCAGCTGTTTCGAAGAGGCAGGGGGTAAATTAGCTGTGTTTACTGCTAACATAGTTGAAAGATTTAGTCATCCCAATAAAAAAGAGGCACAAGAGAGAAGAGGGGGGCCCACACCCAAAACTTTAAAGCACCGCTGGCCCCAGGGCCTGCGTGGCCCATTGTGCCTCACCCGGGCAGTTTGGGGGCTGCCGTGGGAGCCCAGCTCTGGAGGTGGGTGCCCCGCTGCAGGCCTGGCACAGGTGGGCGCGGCATTCATCGTGCGTGGGGAGCAGGCTTCGGGCACCTTTTCTCTTAGCGATGTGCACACTGGTCCCCTGGTGGATGTCAGCTTGCTGCGTGGGCCCGCGGCTCGTTCAGTCCAGGCTCCTAACAAGTTCCAGCCCCAGCGATTTCCAAACCCTCCTGACATTGTCCTGATGCACAACCCGGCTTTTGTTCTGTTTTCCAGGCGGAAGACCAGAGTCACAGCCGGAGGCCCAGATGTGGCCTCGAAGCCGAGTCTTCCCCGCTTGCTGTTTACGCATTTCTAAAAACATGAATTCACTGCCAAAGTACTTCTGAAAATCAGAAGATTGGGGTGAAAAAAATCCCTTCATTTGGCTTCTTTTAAGAAATCAGCAAATGTGTCCACCCCCGGCCCCCTTCCCGCATGGCCACTCTTGACTGAGCAGAGGGGCAGCTAATGCTTCAGTCCCCACCACTCACTGTGTCACTAGGGGGCAAGGGCCAGTGGCCATTTTTAGAATGATAATATGGATTTATTTGCATCCTTGTGGCAATAAGAGTGGGAAAGGAAAAGACAGGCAGGATGAGCTGCAGGAGGGGCGAGCATCTCCTCCCTGGCTAGCCTGCCCTGGCCCTGGAGGCTCCTGGTGCCCACCTCCCTGTGCATGTGCCCCTCAAACTCCTTCCTTGTTGTCTGTCCTCCCAGTGCTGCTGACCGACGGGCACAGAGAGGTCATGGAATTTGCCCAAGTCTCCCAGCCAATCACTGCTGGAACTAGAAATTAAGCACAGAGTCTGGGCTCAGCCACTGAGTTCAAATCTCTAGGGGCTGCTGCTGGCCCCAGGCACCAACCCTGTAAATGCCCTTTCCACCCCGAGTGCCCGTCCTGAGTGTAGGCCGAGCTCTGGGCCCTGTGCATGGGAACTGGGTTCCCTCCTGCTTCCACTCTGCTCCAGGGCCTTCATCTGTGAGTGTGGCCTGGGCCTCGGGCTCCCCGTGGGGGGACTGGTGGCCTGACCTTGTCGTCCCTCTGCTTGGCTCCTGGTGATCACTGTGGGGGGCCTCCCTGGTCACTGGGAAGGTTGGTGGTGGCCATCGGCCAGCTCTGCAGGAGCTTCTCACATGGACGTTTTGAGTCTCCTCTTCTTGTGGAGAAGGTGACCATGAGTTTCCTGGGACTGCCATAATAAATTTCTACCAGTGGTGACTTAAAACAAAAGCAATTTGTTCTCTCAGTCCTGGAGTCCAGATGTCTGCAGGCAAGGTGTGTGCAGGGCTGTGTTCTGAAGGCCTGGGTGTCTTCCCATCTCTTGTGGCTTCTGTGGGCTCCTGGTCCTCCCCAGCTTGTGGCTGTGCCACCCCAGCCTCTGCCACTGTCTGTGTGTGGCCTTCTTCACGTGTCACGTGTGCCTCTAGCACACACACTTGTCGTGGGACTTGGGGTCCACCTAGATAATCCAGGATGATCTCTCCCTAGATGTGTAACCGATCGCATCTGCAAAGACCTTTTTCCCATGTGGGTTGCCTTCACAGGCTCCAGGCATTGGGGTGGACAGACCTTGTTTCAGAGCCACAGTTCAACCCACTGTAAGAGGTTATCTGTCACTCTCCCACGTCCTGTCCCCTGCCCCAGCCTCCCCATCTCCCAAACCTCCTGCTGGTGGCACCAAGTAGCTGGGCAGTGTAGTTCAGGGCCTCAGGCACTCAGGCAGGCCCTGAAGGAGGGCACACAGGTGGGGGTGACCCTGGGAGGAGCAGGGACTGTTTGCAGGCTGCACCGCTCCCTCTAGCTCACGTTGCCTGGCTCATTCACTCACTGCGGTGTCTGCTGTGCCCAGTGTTGCTGGGGGCAGTGGCACAGGGGACAGAGCCCAGTACCTGTGCTCAGGAAACGTGCTCTCAGGTGACCCAGAGAACAAATGGCAATCAGTGCCACCCCATGTTTGTGGGGGCCCCTCCTCCATAAAAATAAAAGTTCTAGGGGCTGGAGCGGTGGCTCAGCGGTTGAGGTGCTTGCCTGGCATGCGCAGGGACGCGAGTTTGAACCCCAGCACCACATGCACAACAAAGTTTCAAGCAGCGAGGGGCACATGAAGAGCTAAATAAAACTGATTCTCTCTTTTTCTCTGACTCACTCTCCCTCTCTCATAAATAAATAAATTTTCTATTTTATGACTGTTTCAGCATAGAGATGAATATAAACCAGGCCAAATTATATTTATTTCTTTTCTTCTGATTTTAAAGGACATTAAAATATTTTTGTGGGTCCCCAACAGCACCATGGCCCGTGCGCTGGTCTACCGAGCTTCATGGAGAAGCTGAAGGAGGACCGGCCCCTGGGGTCCTCACCACACGGCAGCTAGTTCTACAGCTGCCTTCTCCCAAAGGCTCAGCTGACCAGGTGGGACCCACCAGCATAGTCTCCTGCGAGTAGGTCAAGGCCAGCAAGCAGGAACCTTGATCACACTGCAGAACGGTGCCCAGAGCCAGTCCCACTTCAAGCAGCGTGGTTAGGTGTGAGGACCAGGGATGCTCACAAGTCACTCCCAGCCCCAGCAGGGCTGTTACAAGGGACGTCTACTCATTAGCCAGCCAGGACCTGGCTCCACACTTGGGAGGCCCTGAGTGTAGCTTCAAGCTCCTCCCTTGCTGTCCTGAATTTATTAGTAACTTTTGGACAAGGGCCCCACAGATTCGGTAGTGGGCCCTGTGCCCAGTGGACAGATGCAGCAAGTCCCGCCGGCCTCTGCCACGTGTGTCATTCCACAAGTACATTTTGACCATCCGTGAAGGGCAGGCTGTGCTGTAGGATGGAGGACACACCGTGGCCCGCAAGGGGACAAGGTCCTATTGGCAGCAGAGAAAGGATGAGTGTGAGGATAAGCGCTCGAGGAAAAGCCTGGGTGATGGTGTGGGTCGGGAAAAGCCTGGGTAACTGCGTGGGTCGGATAGCGGGGTAGTGAGGGAGCCCAGAAGGGAACAAAATGCTTGAGTCAGGTTGGGCACTGGGAAGAGGGCAGGCCGTGTGCCAAGGGGCATGAGGCGGAGTGTGCAGGAGCCCTGCCCAATCCTGCAGGTGGCTGGGTGGGGGCAGCTCCTCACCTGGCACGATTAGGGGTTGGATGCTTCTCTGTGACCTGCCATCCTGTGCATCACAGGCTTGTAAGCAGCATCTCCAGCCTCTAGCTACCGGGTCAGTAGCACCTCCAGTGTGACAGCCCCCAGTGCCCCCAGACATTGCCATTGGTCCCCTGGTGGGCACAATGGCTCCCAGCTGAGAACCCCTGAAGACAAGAACTGAGACCACACAAGGATGCGGCCAGGGGCCAAGCAGTGAGTCTGGAGAGCAGGGCGTGGGGTCCACTTCCGAGGGACCCTCAGGGGTGTGCATGAAGGAGGGAGACCCTGGGGACAGCCACCTGCCAAGCTGCTGACCACCCATCGTCTGTCTGGCCTCTTCTGGGGGGTGGTAGGGATCTGCAGGAGGCAGTGAGGGAAGCAGGCAGCGGAAGCAACCGCCACAGCCACAGGGCCACTGGGCAAAGAGCTCTGTAGGCCCCTTAAAGGAAGAACCAGGAGTTCCTGGGAGCTGAGCCCAAGGCACACACAGCCCTTGAAGCCTGGTTTCCCCTTCCGTAAAGGTGACAGTACTCAGAGCCTCTTAGGACCCCCACTCCGTGTTACTGCCTGGCTCAGCCCTCCCAGGGCTCCACCCCACTTAGAGCAAAGCGGCAGGGTCTGTCCGTTCCCAGCCGCGCCTCCAGCCCTGCACCTCCTACGGCCACACAAAGATTCATTCTCCTTTAGGTAGAAGTCCGAAAAGCTGGTTCCATGGACACTCCTGCGTTGGAAGCCAGCACAGCACATGTTCCCTCACTTGGTCCCCTGCCACCATCGGTCTCGAGGTCTCTCCCTCTGCCTCTCTCAAAGGGACCCTGTGATGATGCTGGACTCAGCCACACGGCTCAGGTTCATTTCCCAGCTCAAGACTCTTCATTACACCTGCTAAATTTTTTCTACAAGGTCTCATGTAAATAAAATATATATTTTTTCTTTGTCCTGGACGCAGAGCTTCCAAGACCCTTGGAGTTTCCTGATGGGGGTGGCGGGAGTGTCTGTTACCGTTTATCACTCACCGTTGGATCACACCTGAGTTTATGCTACGGAGCGACTCAAATGGCCAGTGAACACCCCTGGGACTGGGGAGTTGCAGCTGCCGCCCACCCCCACCCCGGGAGGGGAGGGCTGGAATCCCACGGACCCCCAATCGCCAATGATTTTGCCAGTCACGCTTGTGCACTGAAACTGCCATTAAAAGTCCCCGGGCACACAGCACAGTTACTGGTGTCACTGTCATTAACAGACTGAAAACACAGCGACACAGTCCCTCATAGCCCGGTGAGGTGCTGGTCTCCTGGATCTCCGCCTTTCAGACAGGTTAGAGCTGGGGTCTGGCGGGTCAAATTCATCGAATTGAAGGTGTTGTACTGGGCAGAGTTCGGGGATCTTCAGAGAAAAATCTCTGCTGTGTCCAGGAAGGGCCTCCAATGGAGCCCTGACCTTGCCCGCTGCCCTTCATTCCAAACAACCCCATACCTCTGCCTCCGCTTTTTCAATTTTATTTTATTTTTTTCTAGGAAAGGAAGTGGCTCTGGGAATTCAGAGTGACGCATCTGACCTTAGATTTGTGTTTGCTCAAACTCACGTCATTGTTTAATGCCACAAGCAAGCCACTGAGCAACAGACTAAATAATCCCGCGGAAAAGTTTACGTGAGTAAGCAGGGACTGTGGGGGTTTAGGTGGAGGTGGGTGGAGGGTGGAGGCTCTGGCCTCAATGAGCTCAGGGGCCCACATCCTTGTGCCTGACCTTCCATGAAGCACACCCTGCTTAATGAAGTCATAGAAATTCTGAATAAAAAGCTTTTCAGCTGCTGAAAGCTGCAGAGGAATCACACATCTGAGCTCTGGCCCTTTCTATCTCAGTCCAGACCCCGGCCTCTGTTTGGGGAGGTTGTCTGTCACCTTACAGATTCCCTCTGGCCTGGAGTTGGCAATGATTTGCCCTTCCACCCTGAAGGTCACCGTGGCCCGTGGGGGTGGGGGTCACCCAGAGGTTCTGTGAGCAGAATGGAAATAGTGACTTGGAACAAATTCCTTTCCCGGCTGCCTTGGGACGAAGCGATGCACCGCTCAGCGGAGCCTCTCCAGCCCCCAAGTGAGTGCTATTCTTTGTGCCATTCTTGTGTGGGGTGTTGATGGAGGAAAGGATGACAGATGACCCGGGCCTCCATCCCAGCCTGTCCTCTGAGTGGTCCCTAAAATAATACCATTAGTGGGGCCGAGCAGAGCTCCTTATCTGTGGAGAGCGTCTGAGATAACGCTGAGCCTCGGCACGGAAGCCCGGGGCGACATAGGGCGGAGACCCTGGGCCCCAGATGCCCTGCAAAGGCCTTTCTCCTCGGCTGGCCTGATGACATTCCAAGGGTATAAATAGTCTGGCAGGCTGTTGCGACTGAGTAGCACGGGCTGGCACACCTGCCGTGATATCCGCCGAGAGCCACACGTGCACAGAGACCTGCTGCCATCATGCCCATGTGTCCTCAGCCAGAGCCCAAAGGGTGAGCTCTGGGGACACTGGATGGACTCAACTGCCCAGCCTCCGCCCAGCCACAGTCCCAGTGTCAACCAAGTGGTGCCACCTTCAGTACCAAGCCCGAAGTATCTCCCTGGCTGCTGAGGTCATCAGGACGCTCTTGTTCCCATTGACGGTTCTGGATCCTGGATCTGGAAATGGAGAATAGCGGGAGAAGGTGCCGATCGCCTGAGCCAGCACCCCAGTTCCACGGCTTCTCAGCTGCATGGCTCTGGGCAACTACCTAACCTCTGCTTTGGTTCTCTCCCAGGTGAAATGGGGTTTACGACCACTTAACCTCTGAACACTGTTGTAAGGGCTAAATGAGTTAACATGTAGGGTGCTTAGGAATGCTTCTGGCTCCAGTGCTGGGTCACCAGAACCTCATGGTCACTTCATCTCCACTGTCACTGTCACCACCTTCAATGTCACCACCACCACCAGCCATTGCCTTCCCTTTACCTACTGTTCTCCATGCATGTGGCACTGTTTTGTTTTGTTTTTAAGGGAGTGAGAGAAAGAGAATCAATTCATTTTTTCATCTGGGTTTTGATTTTCCTGACACTTAGTTGTATAGGTGGTGCTGGGGTTGAACCTGGGTCCTTGTGCCTGCCAGGCAAGCTCTCCACTGCTGAGCCACTGCTCCAGCCCCCACGTGGCACTATTAAGTGGCTTTGGACAGGGAAGGGAGTGCGTGCTGAGTTGATGCAGTCAAGGGACCCAGCAGCAGCCAGCTGGGGTGGCCACACTTGAGCCCTGGGTGGCTGCCCACAGCCCACACTGGCCTGGCTGCTGGACAGAGGCCTAGGAACTCAGGCCGCCCAGCTGAGCTGCTAGGGCACTGGGAGGGCACCCAGCTCAGCACTCACCCCACGCTGCTGAGTACACATTCACGCATTGCTGCTCCACAGGTAGGAGCCAGAGGCCGAGAAAGAGGGCCAGGATGTGCCCAGGGTCCAGAAGCAAGCAGCAGGTATCCTGGTCAGGGTGGGTGCTCTCCTTTATGAACCTTGGGCGGGAGCTGTTTTCTCGGAGCCTGTGTTCTCTCCTGTAAAGCTTGGGGACTGATCTCATAAGGTTGATGCTGTGTTTTATTATTTATCAGTAACCTCAAACAGACAGTAAGATGGCCTGGGGCTGTTCCAGGCAGGGGGCCCATGGCATTTGCTATGTCCACATCTGTGTGTGCCCACTAATCAGACCCACCCATTCAATTAGCCTCCCTTGAATCCCCACGATGATCCTCGTGTCCTGTGGGATGGACTCTTCCTTCCTGATATTCCTGCCCTACTGTGCATTCCATGTGCATCTGCTGAGGCTCTGGAAGCTCAGATCTTGGGTGATTGTGGTTTAGCCTCTTCTGTGACCTAGTTCAAGGCCCCCAGGAGGCCTGGAGCTGGGTCCCCTCCAGCTGTCCTGACCCCTGCAGACAGGCCTTGGCAGTCCCAGCAGGACTGCCCACCTCAGAGAACACAGTGCTCACCCACGGCCGCCCCGCTGGGGACCTGCGCAGAGACCCGCAGGTGTGCTCAGGGGCCAGCCTCACCTTGTGTTGAACTGTGAGTGGGTGCTGCTGACCCTGGCCTGCAGAGCCACCCCTCTGGCTATGCAGACATCTTCGTGCTGGCCTCAAGGTGCAGGCATGAAGCTGCCCCATCTTTTCCCTCCCAATTTCAAGGCACCACCGTCTCCTAGGCTCCTGGCATGGACCCTGGCTCTCCTCTCACCCCACCCCACCCAGTCCAACCTTCTCCCACTGAGGATGAAGATACCTGTGTGGCTGCTCCTCTGAGACCCGCTGACCCCCAAGCTCCCGCACACCTGCGTTTTGTATAGCAGAATACCCGAAGCGCCGGCGTGGGTCTCATACACTGGTGGGATTTTCAGGGGTATACTTTTTCTCTTTTTTTTTTTCCATGTAGTTTTAGGACTTTCTCCAATGAGTAAAAACTTATGTAATCAGTAAATATTTCTTTAAATATATAAATCCACCTGAAATATAAATATGTAAAATAAAAATATGTAAATGTAAAAATAATATAAATGAATCTATTTTAAGAAGGAAGACACTTTGGTGGCCTCCTGTTGGCTTCGTGGTGAGGTGCCAGTGCTCCTGAGACCCCCATGAATCCCCACTTCTGTCTGGCCTCATCTCCCAGGACTCTGCAGCTTCTGCTCCGCCCAGAGCCTGACCTGGGTGCGTACAATTCCACCGCACAGCGGTAGGACTTCCCCCCTTCACACACACAAGTATGTATTCCGCTGTTCCGCTGCTCCAGGGACAGTTCTAGAAACAAGGCGTGCGGCAGGAAGCAAGACCAGCCGGGCCTTGCTCTCTGGTGCTCACTGAATGGGAAGGGGCAGGTAAGATGCACCAAAGCCAGGTGACAGCTCCAGCCCAGGGAAGCTGGCGGCCAGGGGGACAGTGCTCCTGCCGAGAAGCTCCTCTGAGAGGTGGCATTCAGCAGAGCCCAGAGTGACAAGGGGACTCACTGTCACCCCAGCAGGTCAAGAGGAAGCATGATCTTGTTTATGCAAAGGTATTTACTTTCAGTTTTCTGCTGACATATGGCAGCCGCGCAGAAAGACAAGAACGGGCATTCACGAGGAGATCATTGTGGCAGAAGAGACCAACAGACCGCTCTGGGCCTTCTGGTCCTCCAGGCCCCGCCCCTGCCCTACGGGAAGCAGCTGCCTGGCTTCTCTGGCTGGGGCTTGGCTCTGCTGTTTCAGAAAGGCCCATCCAGGAGACAGGTAGTCATCCTGCTGGGAGGGGTCACCCATCTGTAGTGGTCATCCTTCTCCTTCCTGCACGCCGCTCCACCAAGCAGGCTGCCAGGTTTCTCTGCTCCACTGCTTCTCTGGCGTTGTCCTGCGTCTGATGACAGAGGCTACTGGGACCCATCCCACAGCCTGTTGGAGAGCCGGTGTGTTCGCTTCTGCTGCGGATCGTCCACCTCGGAGGGTTCTGTGGCTCTGCTGTCCAAGGGCCTGGGCGTTTGGTGCCTGGCCAGCGGCCGTGGGGCTCCGTGGCGCAGAGTCCTTGCCAGCACTTGACCTTGTCTTCTTAACTTCACATCCTGGTGCTTGTCTCCACTGAGCTTGCTTTTCTGTTTATTCTTTCTGTGATGCTGGGGTGGAACCCGGCTTTACACAGTCAAGGCCAAGGTCTGCTCTGAGCCCAACCCCCATCCCCAGCGCTATTCCCCAGAATCTTGATTCCCTGATTCTAATCATTTTGGGGCTCATGGTCTCACATGAGTGTCAAACGGCTTGGTTGGAGCCAGAGGCAGGAGAGGGACCAGTGCCACACTGGTGGTGAGCATCCCAGGGCCTGGGCCAGACTGCTTGTTCCCACCCAGCACTGCCCGGCCGTGGGGAGGAGGCTGCCGCTGGCTCCATCTGAGAGTGGGGACTGAAAGCCAGCCTGGCTCAGCTCCTGAGCTCGGGGTCTGCCTCTGCCGGGAAGAGCCACCTCCGTGAACTCTGCTCCCTGGAAGAGTTGCGGGAGGAGGGGTGACGTCACTGATAGGAATTATGGATGGCTTGCTTCTAGAACAGTCAAGAGACCCTTAACTACAGGCTTACAAATTAAACATGGAAACCAGGGGGACTGAAAACAAATTGGGGTGAGGTGTGTTTCCAGGCGCAGTTCGTGGTGACAGGTGTGACGGGTGGGACCATCACACCAACCCGAGAGGCTGCTGGATCTGAGAGTGAAGCTGGCACCCTGCAGGCAGACACTGGAGGTGCAGACACCTTGGTTTGGAGCTTTCGGCCTCCAGAACTGAGAAATGGTTTTCTGCGGCATATTAGCTACCCAGTGCAGGGCCTTTTGTCACAGCAGCTGAATGGACTAAGACACACACTGACCTTGCACATGGAGCACAGGGCTGGAAAGCACACGAGGCTCTTACGCAGACTTCTCCCACATCCTCTGGACTGTCGTTTTTGGAGAAGTGAATTTTAGCATTTGCTTAATTGTGGGCATGTGAATATCGTTTGCTTCTGCACCAAGTGGAATACCACGGCCCCGTGCACTCCCTGTGTGGCCTTTTGCTTACCCTGGAGTTTACAATCGCCTTTAGAAAATAATCCTTAGTTTCCATGACGTCTGCTCCTCTGTCTCATCCCACTCGCCAGGAGAACACCAAGGCTTTCCTTGACACACACCCCAGGTCATCTTTTGTGTGGTTTTCCTTTCATGTTCTTTAAAAAGAGAGAATCAATTTTATCTATATTTTCATCTGATTTTAGTTTTTCCGACACTTAGTTGCGTGTGTAGTGCTGGGGTTTGAACCTGTGTCTTCAGGCATGCTAGGCAAGCACTCTACCACTGAGCCAAGCCACCACTCCAGCCCCTAGTGTTGGTTTTTAATTTGCTCCTCCTGATTCCCTCCAGTGGCTCCCAAACCAGCTGCAGTGTTGGGACTTTCTGTCACCTTCTCCTGTGACTGACCTGTGCTTTCCTCTGCCCCCGGCTTTCTGGTTCACTATGTGGCCAAGTTCTTCCCAGAGAGGCCTGGGACCAGAGGTGCTGAGGTAACTTTTTGAAACTTTAAAAATCTGAAGCAGGATCACTTTATCTCATCCCTTCGTTAGCTCAGTTCTGCTTCGGGAATGGTTTCTGCTGCAGCTGCATGAAGGCCAGGAAGCCGCAGCTCTGCTCCTCAGAGCTGTGATGTTCTGGTGCTGCTCATAAGCAGTTCAGCTGTTCTGCCAGGTGTGGTGGCACACACCTGTAATCGCAGAGGCTTGGGAGGCTGAGGCAGAGGATCGCAAGTCCAAAGCCAGCCTCAGCAACTTATCGAGGCCCTAAGCAACTTAGTGAGACCCTGTCTCAAAACAAGAAACAAAAAGGGCTGGGGCCGTGGCTCGGTGGTTAAGCACCCCTGGGTTCAATCTCTGGTACCAAAAAGGAAGTTGTGTCGTTGTTCTGATTTCTGCTCGCACACAAGCCCTTCCTCCCTCTGGTTTGCTGAAACCCGTAGTGCTGAGCTGGTCCAACCCCTCTGGTCTTTTTTCTTTCGGAAACTCCTGCTCTTTGGAAGTGGGGTTCCCATTGCATCCTGGAATTTTTCTTGTATCTTTCCTCTAGTTTTTGATTTCCATGTTTTTCTGCTGTTTCTGCTTCTTCACCTGTGTCCTCCAATGATTCTGTTGACTCTCACAGTTTTACAAGAGTGGAGCTTATTCTTGCTTCTTGGAAGGATCATCCTTTTATTTTTTCTTAAGAGAGAGAGAGGGAGAAGGAGAGAGAAAGAGAGAGTCAATTTTATCCAGTTTTCATGTGGCTTTCGTGCTCTGACACTTAGTTGTGTACGTGGTGCTGGGGTTTAAACCCGCGTCCTCACGCGTGCCAGGCAAGCACGATACTGCTGAGCCACCACTCCAGTCCCACTTTTTTCTTTTAAAATAACTTCTTTTAAATATAGTATAAATAATTAATACAATAGTGTAAATGAATTATTTTAAAATGACTCTTCTTGTGCCTGGGGTCAGCGTCTTGTCTCTGCGAGGGTGCTGACCATGGCTGGTGCTTTCTTCTTGCCGGCATTCTCTCAGCTCCCCACTTGTGCTCTTTTACACTGGTGCATTTTGGTTTCTGGTTCCCAGGATGGGAGGTGGGAGGCCTCGGGCAGCCCACAGGGATGCGCACTGAGTCCTGTCACCAAGGCAGGGCTCCTCTGTCCTCCCAGCACTGCCATCGGCTCTGGGTAGCTCAGGGTCCACTCCTCCTTCCAGGGAGGGTCCTGTTGTGGTCCCCAGCTTCCCTTCCCAGAGCTGGCTTTCCTTCCCGCTGGCTCTGTGACCTGTGTTCCTCTCTTGATGTTTTGTGGGTCCCATCCACGGGCCTTGCTTCTTTTTTATCCCTGTCCATCTTTAGGCTTATAGTTTAATTAACAATTTCTGCACTCCCTTTGAAGCAAGGTCTCTGAATGGAGCAAAGACTGAGTGTGTTCAGTTGAGGTCACAGGCAGCCAGCATCCTGGTTTGCCTGGGATTGCTGTTTTTATAAGTGAAAGCCCAGCATCCCAGGAGCACGCGCCAGGAAGACTCCTCCTCCAGCCATGGCGTCCTGACCTTCACTCTGTGGGCCTGAACCTGTGCGAGATTGCTCCCACAGTCCCTGAGGAGCCTCCAAGAGCCGCGGGCTGCTCTGGGCTGCCGAGGACACTGCAGACCAGATCACGCGTGTCAGACACTTGCAAGTGTCTGGAAAAATCCTTGTATTTCTGGAAACCCTGAAGATAAACGGTGTGCATGGCTATCATTACTGAAATTGCTGGCTGCAGCAGACGTGCGAGCCCAACGGCCTTCTGGTGGAACAGCCCCCGCCCGAGCAAACTCTGTAATTATAAGACGGTGTTTTAAACTGTTCCAGTCCAAACAAGACCTGGAAGTGCAGAGAGCAGGCTGGTCGTTAGGGCTGGAGACCCAGGCAGCCATGGAGGAGGAGGCAGGGCAAAGGCGGAGTGGGAGGCGCCGCGCTGTCATCACCTCTGCTGCGGTGGGCTGTGTGGGTGGGAGGGGCCAGACAGTCCGCCCCCTGGGGATGGGCACCTGGGCGAGCCTTCCCCACGTCCCACCAGTTAACAGCCCTCGGGATGAATTAGCACCTGAAGAAGACAAACACGTCATCGTCATCCGTCATCGTCATCAGAGGAGCTGGGCTGGGCAGTGACTCACTTGGGAGCAAATTCCTTTATGCAGGAGGAAGGCAGCGGCCGGAGGGTGAGCTGAGGGTGGCCCTGGGTGGGGGAGCAAGGCCATCGGTGAGGCTTGATCCTCATGCGCTGGCCCACGGCTGGCTGGGCTGTTTGTTCTCCCTGAGCCTCAGTTTCCCTATCTGCAAAGTGGACGTAATTATCGCACCTACTTCACAGGGCTGCTAGGAAGGTTTAATGCAAACACGTACCATGAGCTCGGTGACTGGCATCACGACTGCTCTTGTTATTATTGTCACTTTTATTGGCTGTTCTTCAAGGGGCCAGCTGACTCCAGCAGTGGGAAGCCCACTCTGCCTCGGCCGCCTCCTGACCTGGCTGTCCAGGGAGGAACAGCCCTCCAGGCTTTGGCTGAGACCACGACTGATTGAAATGCAGCTCATCAACCTGCCCATCCACCCAGACCCTGCTTGTCCCAGGCCACACTGAGCTGAGCTGTTTCCCTGGCTGAGGGTCGAGTACAGCCAGGCCAGGAGCTGCTGCCTCTGCCTCCAGCAAGCAAGGCCAGGCTTCCAGAGCAGGAGGAGCCGATGGGGTCCAGCCAAGCATATGGGTCCTGCCTGTGGAGCAGAGGCAGGCCCTGCTGTCAGCGAGGTGTCCGCTTCATGGGGCCATGGAGAAAGGTGTCCCCAACTTCTGTCCCAGAGCTTTCCCTGGTCTGGGGATGCATCATGGCACCAGCCCCTGTGCCCAGTGCCCCTGGCCCTTGCTAATTAATGGGCAGCACATGGGGTCTCAGTCCTTGAGGGACTCAGTGGCTCACTGTCCTCTGGGGAGGCTGACACGCACAAGTGGGTCCCTGGACAGCCAGGAAGGGGCCTGTCATGAGCCTGCTAGCGAATGCATGAGTGACGAATGAAGAATCCCTGCTGGGGTACCAGGAGGTGCCCACTCAGTGGGAGCCAGGGGGCAGAATGGAGGTGACTTCCAGGACTCCCTGCATTGAGTGAGCCCTCACAGCCTCCCACACCTCCTGCCTCCCCAGCCCCATTCCCACCAACTCTCCCACTTGTGCTTCTTGAAAGTCCCGAAATAGACTGGGCTGGTTTGAAAGCACAGAAGAGGGAAGAAGCGGAGCGGGTGAGCAAGAGGGCTCCGAGCAGGTGGCACGGTGGAAGGTGCGCAGGCTTATTCTCGTTTTTCTTTGTTCTTTGTCTCTGTCACAGTATCTAGAAAGATATTTTGAGACACTGATGAATGTGTCTTCTTTCTTTCCTTTCTTCCTGGATTGTGGATGTGATGTCTGGAGGCACAGCTACCTTGCTGCAGCTGTGAGGTGAGAATCAGAGGGTCAGAGAAGGACAGACATAAACACGGAGGGTGGTGGCTTGGAGAGACAGAAGGAGAGGAGCAGCAGGTGAGGGCAGACCGCCTACCCGAGCCACCATAGCTTTATCTGAACACCCTCTGCTCTGGGAAGCCCCTGTCTGGCACCACTGTCCTGAGCCCTCCCTCATGGGCATCCTGAACCAGGAAGAAGGCTCTTTACCTCTTGGCCCAGGAAGGCAGCTGCCCTGTCCCCATCATGTGGGGACAGAATGCAGGATGGGGCAGCAGGAGGGGGCCCTCCCCAGAGGAGTTGGAAGCAGACGCGCTTTCCCAAAATGAAGAATATTCAGAGAGCCCAGCTGCGAGCAGGCTGGTTGGAGCCCTCCTGAGTGGGACCGGTGCTCTGAGAGAGCCTGGCCCACCTTTGTAAGGACACCGTGAGACATTGGCGTCCATGAAGCAGAGGGGCCACCAGGGCTGGCCCTGCCGTGTCCTGACCTTGGATTCCTGCCTCCAGGTGCAGGGCCACTGTTCACGAGTGGTGACCCATGGCAGCCCCATGTCTCCCACCCCTCCCCAGGCCGTGGCCGCCATCTGCTTTCTGCATCTCAGGATGTGGCTTCCCACAGGGGACTCGCACCTGCAGTGGGGGTCTGGCTTCCTTCACCTGGGGCAGGCTTGCTGGCTCTGGTGACGTTGGCTCCTGAGGCCCTGCAAGGCCGTCACCTGTGTGACTGCTCCGTTTACTGTTCCCACGGGCAGCGAAAGCCTCCGCCCTCACAACCGCATCATTGCTGCTTGCCGTCTTCTCTGTGGCCACCCCGTGGGCATGGACTGCCACCTCACCGAGGTTCTGAGGGCCTTCCCCTGGTGACAATGAGGCTGAGCATCCTCAGACGCCTGTCAGCCTCTGTACTTCCTCTCGGGAGCGATGTCCACGCAGACCGTCGCCGAGGTTTTAGTCCGGCTGTCATTTTGCTAGCAAAGCCCTTTGCCAGGCACACACTCCTCTGTTCCTCGGTGTCCCTGTGGGCACTGTGCGACCCCTCTGATCCTACAGAGGAAGAAGCTGAGGCTTAGGGAACTTTCCCTGGGACCAGCTGCGTAGTTTTCAGGGCCTCAGGCAGAGTGGGGACTCCAAGGCTGTGTTCCCAAGTCACTAAGAACTTGAAGACAGGCTAGGACAGCATCACATGGAGTGTGGAGCCCTGGGTGCCCACACAGCATGGTGCCCTGCAGCCGCCCCGGCAGCCCCGCCTGCTGCGAGGACAAAGCTGGCCTGGGTCAAGGCCTCACCCTGCGCAGCCGGCTGAGCCTTCCCGCCACCCATCCATGGCTGCCTCTGTCCTCTGCCTCACACGAGGGAGAACAGTGCTCAGGGGTGGCCTGTCCCCAGCCCAGGTCACAGATGCAGCTGTCAGAGCAGGGACTGGAGCTGGGTCTGAGCAGCAGCAGAGAGCTTCTGCGAGGGGCTGAAGTCACCTGGGAGGTGCAGAAAGCCACCAAGGGCACACTCAGAGGCAGGTCACCCTGGGGGTGCTGGTGGCAGGGGACTGTGCGGAACAATCCCCCTCTCTCCTTTGTCATCCAGGGCTGCCCCAGCACTTGAACAGCATGAGTGGAGCCCTGGCTGCTCTCAAATTTTGCGCCAAACACATTCCATGCTTGGCAGGGTGGTGGTCAGAGCTGGGGAAACTGAGGCCCAGGGAGGCCGAGCAGCCTGGTGACGGGCTGAGCTGCGGTCTGCACGCAGGTCCACCAGTCCTGCGCCCGGGCTCCTTCCTCGGTGCCACTTAGCCCATGTGGGGAGTGCGCTGCGTGCCGGCCCAGGCCCCTGGGCTCAGAGGTGTGGCACTTGGGGTCCCCCAGGACTTCAGCACAGCCTGGCCCCAGGCTGTCTCCTCCATCCGTGTCACTGCTGGCCCTGGCTCTGCAGGGCTCAGGCCTTTGTCCCTGTTCTGTGTATTCCCCTGCCCCTTCCGCTCTGGCCTGGGCTCCACACTTTGATGTGGTTCAGGCCCCCTGGCCGGCATCTGGCCTGCACATGGAGGGCTAGGCCTTGCAGCCTGTCCCCACCACGTCCCTCCTGGGCTTCTCCACAGCTGTTCATGCTCCGAGCATCTTCCAGATCTGTCTTCCCGTTGGAGGATGGGGGTGGAGTAGGGCTTGGAAGCAGCTCCTTAGGGACACAGGACACCTGGCTCGCAGCCTGCTCTTGTGACAACAGGACAGGGCTGGCTCTCACAGGGGCGGAAGGCTGCTGGTTAGCAGAGCCAACTCTGAGCTCTTGGGTGCTCCCCACGGCTCTAGACCTTCGCTGGCTCAGTGCTAGAGGAGCACAGCCCCTCAGCAGGGACCACCCAGCACCCTGCCCCAAGTGGGCATTGCTCAGCATTCTGGGAAGCAGCCCGGCAGAGTGATGGGCCAGATCGGGGAGCAGCTCTGGTCCCCACTGGGCTGTGCACCCTCAGCTGGCACATGCAGTCCGGGAGCCCAGGGTCTGGTCTTGAACCCCAGCTCCTCTGACAGCAGTGAGTGTGGTTGAAACGGAGCCCTCTGAGCCTTTGGCTGGGCCGTGGAATGCCCACGCCGCACTCTACTTGTGGGGCTGCTTGAGAATCAAATACACCTACTCAGTGCCTGCCCTGGCTCCCAGCACACAGCCAGCACCCAGAAGTTAGCATCACATAGAAGGGTTTTTTGGTTTTATTTTTTTTTTGTTTTTTAAGAGAGGGACAGTGTGAGAGAGAGGGAGAAAGAAAGTTTTAGTTAGCGTTTCACGCGGCTTTTGTTCCTCTGACTCTTGGTTGTGTACTTTGTGTACGTGGTGCTGGAGTTCCAACCAACATCCTCACACATGCCAGGCAAGCACCACAACCGCTGAGCCACTGCTCCAGCCCCCGCATAGAAGTTTGAAATAAATGAGCATTCATTGGTAATGAACGGTAATCTACTTTTTATTTATTTATTCTTAAGAGAGAAAGGAAGAGAGAGAGAGAGAGAGAGAGAGAATCAATTTTACTTAGTTTTTCATGTGGCTTTCGTTGCTCTGACACTTCATTGTGTACATGGGTGCTGGGGTTTGAACCCAGGTCCTCATGAATGCCAGGCAAGCGCTGTAACCACTGAGCCACTGCTCCAGCTCCCCGGCCCCAGCGCGTTTTCAACACAAGCAAAGCAGGGATGGTACAGCTGCCCCCAGGCCAAGCACGAGATGGGTCACTCAGACCCCACTGGAAGAGGGGAGCCTGAGACCATGGGCTAAGCAAGGAGACTCAGGTCTCGAGTCTGCGGTTCTGTGAAACCAGAAAGCGCCCTCTGGCAAGCTCAGGGATTGTGGAACTTTCCCTGCTCAACTTCCACCCCAGAGCAGGGAGTTCCCAAGTTCCAGGGACTTCAGTGTCGCTCAGTCAGGCCTTCAATCAAATCCCTGCCCTGAGCCAGGTGAAGTGAGCAATCAAACCAAGAAATTAGGACAAATCTACTCCATGAATAAATCAGCAAGGAGCCAGCGTGGCAGCCTATAATCCCAGTGGCTCAGGAGGCTGTGGCAGGAGGATCATAAGTTCAAAGTCAGTCTTAGAATTTAGTGAGACCCTGTCTCAAAATTAAAAATAAAAAGGGCTGGGGATGTGGTTCAATGGTTAAGCACACCTGGCTTCAATTCCCAGTACCCAAAAACAAAATAAAATGAAAAGAAAGTAAAAATCATCTAAAGAACTTGCTTCAAGCCAGGGACTGGACAAAGCACTTTACACGTGCTAATATAATTCTCACCACAACCTTTTAATCTAGTTACTGATGTTATTCCTATTTCATCAAAGTGGAAAGTGAGGCACAGAGAGGTTGGGTGACTTGCTTGAGGTCACACAGCTCCCAAATGCCAAGGCTGCCATTTGTAAGCTAAGTAGCCTGACTCCAGTCCGCTTGTAGCCTCTGTGGAGCAGTGTCCACCCTCACAGCACACTCTGCAAGTTCAGTTTAAAAAGTAGATCACTGGGGCTGGAGTGGCGGCTCAGCGGATATAGAGCTTGCCTGGCATGTGCAAGGACGCAGTTTCGAACCCCAGCACCATGTATACAACCAAGCGTTGGAGCACCAAAAGCCAGATGAAAAACTAAATAAAATTGATTCTCTCTCTCTCTCAATTTTTTATTCAGCTCATTGTAGTTGTAGATAATGATGGCATTTGTTGTCACATATTTCTAGATGCACATAATACAGCAAGACAATACAATTTGGTCAATATCCCCACCCCAGCTCCCCTCTCCCTCCCTCCTCTGGTCCCCTGATCCCTTGCCTCTCTTCTGGGTCCTATATTGTTCCTAAAATTCCCAAGTACAGTGACATAATTCTTATACCTATGAAGGACATTTTTTACATACAGGACTATGGTATATACAGTGACATAAATGCTGGGACTGTACCTTGCTTTATCTCAGTTCCAACATTTCCCCTTCTGCCTTCCTATCATCCCTTATTATTCTTTGATATATTTGACAATAGGATTAAACATTTACGTTTTTGTAAAGGTGTGCAGCATAGCTTGTTCAGATATCTTCTGCAGTACCTTGCAACTGTAGCTCATAAATATTAGCACATTGCAGTTTTGCTATGTGGTTCTAATCCATGAGTTTATCTACCTTTTCTCCAAGCCTGGGTTTAGCTCCAGCCTCCACAAATGAGGGAAAGCTTTCGGCCCTTGACTCTCTGGGTTTGACTAACTTTGCTCAGCATGATTTCTTTCATTGCCATCCATTTACCTTCAATGGATGCAATATCATTGTTTCTAATAGGTGAGTTGAACTCCATGGTATATATACACCAGAGTTTTTGGATCCAGTCATCCAGTGAAGAGCATCTGTACTGGTTCCAAAATTTAGCTCTTGTAAATCGAGTTGCTATGAACATTAATTTTACTGTAATGTGCTGATTCTAACTCCTCTGGGAAAATACCCAGAAGAGGGACTGCTGGGTCCTATGGTGGATCCAACCCTAATTTTTTTAGGAGTCTCCGCACTGCTTTCCAGAGTGGCTGGACCAGTCTGCAGTTCCACCAACAGTGTGCTGGTGTTCCTATCTCCCCACAACCCCTCCAGCATTTGTTATTGTTTTTATTCATCATCTTTGCCAATCTGACCGGAGTGAGGTGAAATCTTAAGGTATTTTTGATTTGCATTTCTCTGATTGCCAGTGATTTAGAGCACTTTCTCGTGTATTCATTGGCTTGCTCAATGTCTTCTATTGAGAAATTCCTGTTTAGTTCCCTGACCCATTTATTGATTGAATTGTTTGTGTTTTTGTTGTTGAGGTTTTGAGTTCTTTGTAAATTTTGGTTATAAGTCCCCTGTCAGAGGGGTCACAGGCCACGATTCTCTCCCGTTCTGTAGGTTGTCTCTTGACTGTTTTGACTGTTTCTTTGGCTGCACGGAAACTTTTTAGTTTAACAGCCTCCCATTCATTGGTTTTGGACTGTAATTCTTTCACTTTAGGAGTCTTGTTGAGGAAATCATTACCAACTCCCATACGCTGGAGTGTTGGTCCTAATTTGTCTTCTAGCAGATGTATGGTAGCTGGTTTAATTCCTAATTCCTTGATCTATTTTGATTTGATTTTTATGCAAGGTGAGAGATAAGGATCTAATTTCAACTTTCTGCAAGTGGCTTTCCAGTTTGTCCAGCTCCATTTGTTGAACAGGCTGTCTCTCCTCCATGTTATATTTTGACCCCTTTGTCAAAGATCAGATGTTTAAAGATTTGTGGGTTTGTCTCAAAGTCTTCTGTTCTATTCCATTGGTCTTCATTCCTATTTTGATACCAATGCCATGCTGTTTTTAATACTTCAGCCCTATAGTATAATTTTAGACCTGGTATTGCAAAACCACCTATTTCATCTTTCTTGCTTAGTAATATTTGTGGTTTCTTACTGTTCCAAATGAATTTGAGAATTGCTTTTTCTATATCTGTAAAGAATGACATTGGAATCTTGATGGGGATTGCATTAAATCTGTATAGTGCTTTTGGCAGAATTGCCATTTTAATTATATTAATTCTGCATAACCAAGAGCATGGAACACTTTTCCATCTTCTCAGATCTTCTGTTATTTCTATTTTCAGTGTTCAATACATTTCATTGTAGAGGTCTTTTACTTCTCTTGTTAGATTAATTCCCAAGCATTATATTCTTATAGAGGATATTGTGAATGGGACCAATTTCCTGATTTCTTCTTCTGCCCTAATATTGTTGGCATAGAGGAAAGCTATTGATTTATGGGTGTTGATCTTGTAGCCTGCTACTTTGCCAGATCTGTTTATTAGCTCTAGCAGTTTCTGGTGGAGTTTTTCGGATCCTCCAGATATAGGATCATGTCATCAGCAAAAAGGGATAGTTTGACTTCCTCCCTTCCTATTCCTAGCCCTTTGATTTCCTTCTCTTACCTGATTGCTCCAGCCAGGGTCTCGAGGACTATATTGAATAGAAGTGGTGGAAGCGGGCAGCCTTGTCTTGTTCCCGAGTTCGGTGGGAATGCTTTCAACCCTTCTGCATTTAGTTTTATACTAGCTGAGGGTTTGGCACGTGTGACCTTCACAAAGTTAAGATAAGTTGCTTTGATCCCTGTTTTCTCTAGAGTTCTGAGCATAAATGGGTGCTGGATTTTATCGAGGCCTTTTCTGCATCTACTGAGATGATCCTATGGTTTTTGTCCTTAATTCTGTTTAAGGGATAAATCACATTTACTGATTTGTGTATGTTGAACCAGCCTTGCATCCCTGGAAAGAGGCCCACTTGATAAATTATCTTCTTGATGTGTTTTTGAATGAGGTTTGTGAGAATTTTATTAAGGTTTTTGCATCTATGTTCATGAGGAATATTGGTCTGTAATTTTTTTTTGATGTGTCTTCATTGGGTTTTGTTATCGGAGTTATGGTTGCTTCATAAAATGTGTTTGGGAGAGTCCCCTCTTTTTCAGTTCCTTGGAATAGCTCAATACGGAGAGGTGTTAGGTCTTCTTTAAAGGTGTGATAAAACTCTGCAGAGAATCCAGATCCTGGGCTTTTCTTCTTTGGAAGACTTTTTTTTTTTTTTTTTAAGAGAGAGAGACAGACGATCAATTTTTATTGAGTTTTTCACGTGGCTTTCATTGCTCTGACACTTAGTTGTGTATATGGGTGCTGGGGTTTGAACCTGTGTACTTGCGCATGCTGGGCAAGCACCGTAACCATTGAGCCACCGCTCCAGCCCCTTTGGAAGACTTTTAATTGTTGAATAGATTTTTGGTGCCTGTTATTGGACTATTTAGGATTTCAATTTCATCCTGTGTCAATTTGGGGATGTTGTATGTGTCTAGAAATTTGTCCATGTCATACAGATTATCTGATTTAGAGGAGTATAGTTTTTCAAAATATGTTCTGATAGTCTGTTTGATTTCAAGGGAGTCAGTGGTGATCACCCCTTTTTCATTGGTGATTCTGTTGATTTGCTTTGATTCTCATCTTCTTTTAGTTCGATTAGCTAGGGGTCTGTCAATTTTATTTATTTTTTCGAAGAATCAGCTCTTTGTTTCATTGATTCTTTTTATTGTTTTTTTTTTGTTCTTAATTTCATTGATTTCAGCTTTGATCTTAATTATTTCCTGTCTTCTGCTGGCTTTGGGATTAGACTGTTCTTCCTTTTGTAGAGATTTGAGTTGGAACAAAAGCTTATTTGGGATCTCTCCTGATTCTTAATGTGGACACTCAGTGCTATAAATTTCCCCCGGAAGTATGCTTTCATGCTCTCCCAGAGGTTTTAATATGTTGTGTCTTCATTCTTATTCTCTTCCAAGAATTTCTGAATTTCTGTTCTCATGTCTTCTGGATCCATTGTTCATTTAATAGGGTGTTATTCAATCTCCACATGTATGTGTGTTTTGTGCCATAATTTTCGCTGTTAATTATTAACGTCCTGGCATCATGGTCTGATAGGATACATGGAATAATATCAATTTTTTTATATTTGCTGAGATTTTCTTTGTGAACTAGAATATGATATATCTTGGAGAAAGATCCATGTGCTGCTGAGAAAAAGGTATACTCTGTCAATTTGAGGTAGAATATTCTGTAGATGTCTGTTAAGTCTGTTTGATTTATGGTGTTGTTTAGAATGGAGATCTCTTTATTGTTTTTTGCTTTGATGATCTGTTTATTGGTGATGGTTTTTTAAAATAATTTTTTATTTAATTTTTCATGTGGCTTTCGTTGCTCCAAGACTTCATTGTATATGTGGTGCTGGGGTTTGAACTCGCAAGCTCGCACATGCTGGGCAAGCGCCATAACTGCCAAGCCACCACTCCAGCCCCTAGAGGAGTCTTAAAGTCTCCCAGTATTATCATGTTGACATCCACAAGTGTTTTTATGTCTGGGAATAATTTTTCCATATAGTTGGGGGCATTGGTGTTTGGAGAGTATATATTTACTATTGTTCCCTTTATTAGGATGTAGTGGCCTTCTTTATCTTTTTTGATTAATTTATGCTTGAAATCCACTTTGCCAAATATAAGAATTGCAACTCTAGCTTGCTTTCTTGGGCTGTAGGCCTAGTAGATTATTTCCCCATCCTTTCACCCTTAATCTGTGGGTGTCATTGGCTGTAAGGTGGGTTTCCTGTAAGCAGCATATTGTTGGATTTTATTTTTCGATCCAATCTGCTAGTCTGTATCTTTTGATTGGTGCATTGAGACCATTCACATTCAGGGTTAGAATTGTTATGTGGTTGTGGTTCATATTCATTGTGTTTTATTCGTAAGCTCTGTGCTGTCTTAGTTGTCTAGTGATAGCATGTACCTTTATTTTATTTCCTCTTTTTGTGGGTTTTGAGGAATTATAGCTTGTTCTTCTATGTGGAGTTTATCTTTGATGATTCTTGGTAATGGTGGCTTTCTGTTCACAAATGGTGCAAATTTGTTCTTATCATGAAAAGTTCTTATTTCCCCCTCAAATTTGAAGCTGAGTTTTGCTGGGTATAGTATTCTCTGCTGCATGTTGTGTTCATTCAGGCATTGAAAGATCTCCTTCCAAGATCTTCTCACTTCCAGAGTCTGAACTGAAAAGTCAGATGTGACTCTCACTGGTTTGCCTCTGAATGTGATTAGGCGTTTCTCTCCTGCCGCTTTCAGTATTCTTTCCTTAATTTCCCTGTTGTGCGTTTTGAAGATGTTGTGTCTTGGTGAGCTTCTCATTTGATTAGGCCTATTGGGTGTCCTAAAGCTTCCCTGATGAGCACATCTAACTCTATTTTTATATGGGCAAATTTTTCTTTAACTATTTCCTTGAGAATGTTCCTTATCCCATTCATTTGGGTTTTGATTTCTTCCTGTATCCCAATTACTCTGAGATTGTTTTTTTCTCATTTCAACCCAGACATTTTAAAAATTCTGTTCATATTCTGTGAGCTTTTTTACTTTTTTGTCATCTGTGCACTGAAGCTTGCTCAATCTGTCCTCACTCTCAGAAGTTCTTTCTTCAAGCGCTGAGGTTCTGTTTCCTATAGAAGTTAGTCTATTATTAAATTCTTCCGTGGTTTCTCTCATGTCATTGACTTCAGGTTCTAGCTCTTACTTCCTTTTTGAGTATGCCTATTTCTTTGATAATAGATTTTTTCATCTCTTGAGTTATCTCACTTAGTCCTTTCATTATAATTTCTTTTAGCCCATTGTTCATTTTAGTAATCAGATTGTTGATGATATTTTCAAGGTTCTCATTTTGGTCCCTATCCATAGCATCCTTTTTAGGGGAACTGTAGGTTTGGGGTAAGCATCTCCTGGTTTGATTCTCCATTTTTGAAGAGCTTCTTCCGGATCTCTGAATTGAGATTTCCTGTGGGGAAGGTAGGCAGTTCTCCAGGTGATTTTTTCCTTGCAAGTCAAAGGGTCAGATCAGCCACCATCTCTTTGATGATCACCTTCTTCCAGATGCTACTTCTGCTTGGGTTCTTGGGTTCCAGGCCCAAGGCTGCAGATTTGAACCTGGGTTGTCCTGGGAACCTCCTCCAGTTGGTGCTGAGCAGGGGCTGCTCTGGGCGGGGGTCCTACCAGTGGTGTCCTGAGCACCTGCGAGCGGGACTCAAAGAGGCACCCCTCTTTCTCTTTAAAACAAACAAACAAAAAACTCCAAAATAGCCTCAAGGGTCAGGGGTCATGTTCAGAGAGCATGAGGACCAGCCACAGATCCCCAGCACCACCAAACAAAAAAAAGCAAGAGCTGCTTAGTGCCTGTGGCCCTTTAACTACGTGCATTTTTATACACTTGCTTCAAATAGTCATTTAGCACATTACAAAGAGCGCTCCTTATTTTATAATAAAATAAAATAAAACCAAGAAAGCACACAAGTTAAATGGCAGCCCCAACTGCCATTCTGCAGGCCTCGCTCCTGGCAGGTAGGAGGCTGGTGGTGACAGCAGGTGATAAGGCTGTCACTGCTGTCCTCCTGCCTGGGTTCCAGGCCCTGCCTGAGTGTTCAGTGCTGCATGATCCTGGGCAAATTTGCACTGTGACTCAGATTTCTAATCTGTGAAGTGGGCATAAAACTCTCATGAGGTATCAGTGTGTGACCTAGAAACCCCACTCCCAGATTCATACCCAGGAGAATACAATCAGGGGCTTTCCTATAACCCCAGTTGCTTGGGAGGCTAAGGCTGGAGGATTACAGGTGCGAGGGCAGCCTCAGCAACTTAGTGAGACCCTGTTTCAAAAAAAAAAAGGGTTTGGTGGCTAGGCGTCTCTGGGTTCAATCCTTGGTACGAAAAAAAAGGAATGTTTGATATGGAGAAGGTTGTGGAGGAGCTTTTAATCTCAATTAAAACAAACAAACAAGACAAACACCACTGCCCTGGGGGTCGGAGTCCGGCCCAGGATGAAACCCCTTCTCTGCCTGTCCCTGAGATGGGCCGGAGACCTGCACAGAGCAGAGCTGAGCTGGGGAAGCCGCGTGAAGTGGCCGCTGCTTGCCCTGAACTGGCTCCGACCGCCACGCCTTCCTGGGGCCTGGGAACCGGCAGAAGCCCTGGCCCTGACCCCTCCATGCCTGGTTTATGTGGCACCCGAGGCCCAAAAGGAAATTACAGCCAGGCAGGGGAAGTAAGTGAGGGAAGGAGAGGGATGCTGAGTAGCCGAGAGCCCTTTTCTTCATGAAACTCAGCCTAGGAAAAGTGAAACAGTTACGAGAGGCAATCCCTTTCCCATTTAAAACGAGCATCTTTAAAGTGGGTCCCAGAGCAGATATATAATCCCACGACGTGGACGGCAGACCCCTTTGAACAGCAGTGCAGGCTTGGGGCCCAGGTTGCTAGGGACAGATCCTGCCTGGAAGCAGAGGCTGCAGAGCCCCAGGTAAGAGGCTTCACCTCTCTGTGCCCTGTTCCTCACCTCTACCTACCCAGTGGGGCAGCTGTGAGACTTTTACACCCAGTCCTTGGGCCGGTGTCTGGCACAACCCAGGGCCCTGTAAGTGTCAGGTCTTACTCAGGACATTACTGTATGACAGCTCTTCGTGAGGAAACATGCCCTGTATTCTAGCTACCAGATGCTGGTTTCCTGGCAGACAGCAGCGACGCCGCAGGGAGTCGGGTCCCTGGTTCTTCAGTCCAATTTGATTTTGCGAAGTGAGCTGGGTTGTGGTGGTGACAGACCAGGTGTCCCAGGTTGGGCATCAATGACCCAGGGAGCAAAGCACTTCCCTGCTGTGGGGCACTGTAGGGTGCTGAGTGGCACCTGGCCTCCGCCTACCATGTGCCCTTCCACCCCCAATGGTAACAGCCAAAAGTCTCTGGGTGCTGCCAAGTGTCCCCTGGGAGCACAGAGGACCTCAGGTGAGAGGCACTGCGGAAGGAGGAAGACGAGAGCAGAGGGATTGTTGTGGTGTTCTTCAGATGGTCTCCGGGTCTTAGGAAGCCCACCTTGGGGTGAGTTTGAAGAAACCTCCCGAAGAGTGACACATGGCTTCTCAGGGAGGGGACCCGGTGCTTTCGCCCTGGCTCTGTGTCAGTGTGTGGGACATCAGGCACCTACTGAGCACCAGCCGCTGCTCTCTCCCTTGGGGCCTCTCCAAGGTCCCCCAACCACCAGTTGCTTCACCCACAAAGTGGCCGATGACAGCCTAGCATTGCGATTGGACCAGCTCTACCACCTTCTCTGACTCAGGCAATCGTCACTGTCGTGCGCTTGTTATATTATTTCTAACACATTTAAAAACAGACACATAGAATAACAAATGCTGCTGTCGAACCTGAAGCTACCTCTCCAGCCACCAGGAGAGCCGAGAACCACCTCTGTGGGACCCCAGTAAACTCACAGGTTCAAGTCCCTGCAGTATGACAGTCCTGGAAGTCGAGGCATGACATTGACGAATTAGAGCCTAAGATTGGTGACAGACCCCACAGACTTGCAGGTGCACTTCGCGCTGGTGGCTTCCTGCCCTGCTGTCCTGCGCACCCACATGTATGCCACTTGGATGTGACTGATGGGCTCTGCCCTCACACGGGGATCTGCGTGGGTGACCGCCCTGCCTGGGCCTATTGGAGGCTGGAAACGCTTTCTGCTCGTGGGAGAGCTGAGCCCCTTGATAACCCCCAGGCCCTGATTCCAGAAGCCTCTCCTCATCCCTGTGACTCAGGGATGGCCTGGCGCGGGTGCCATGCAAGGTCAGAGGAGGAGGTCCTGGCTGGCTTCCCAGGAGGCCTCTCTGAAGGTGCTGTTCAGGGCCTCCATCCTCCCCTCTGCCCTCAGAGGTGGCGTCCCCAACATTCCCAGCCCTGTCTGAGTCTGCAGGCTGGGAGTTCTGTTGTAAGAAGAGAAAATCCCCATACTCCCTCTTCTGGGAGAACTGCCCCAGGAGGCTGGTCCCCACCTCGCCACCCTGCCTGGCAGCCACCGCTGACTAGTACAAGAGAGAATGCAACCTATTGTGGACCAATCGGAGACTCTTCTGGGAGTCTGACTTAGGGAAGCAGAGCCTGGGGGCTAGAGCTGCCCGGGGGCCTGGGTTTCTCCCTGCCATCCTCCCCTGGGCTTGGGCTGATAGGAGAGGTCTCCTTGACACACACACACTGCCCACAGGAATGGTCCTAAGGACTTTGCTCCTCCCACCTCAGGGAGAAAGCTGTCGAAGGGGGGACCCAGGAAGGTTCTGGAAGCCACCTCAACCCATTGCCCCAGTTGGCCAACTGAGCTTTGGCAGGACAGCACGATTCAGGCCTTAGTACAGTGTGCGTCGGGGCGGGGCAGCCAGGCTCGTGCCTCAGTCGGTGCAAGCGTTCAGTCACTGGATAAACTGGACTCTAATATGTTGTGTGAAAAATCAGAATTAATGCAAAACATTTCACGATGAACGAATTCCAGAATTTTTTTAAAAAGATGGAACCAGTTTAAGTTCTGCTCCAAACCACAGTGCAGCCCAGGTGACAGCTGAGGTCACAGCTTAGGTCACAGTGCTGCTCCGGGTCACCGGAAGCCTGGGCCACAGGACCCATCAGTAGCACAGGTCTCTTTCCCGATTCCTGAGTGGCTGGCCATCCTTCCCCCACCTTAACTGGTAGGTGATCCCTGGTGGCCTTGCCCTGGCCCTAGCCCCAGCTCAGTGCTGATGATGGCCCTGGGCCTGCCCAGCTCCCCTCCCCTCCTCCCAGCCAGATGGCTCCAGCAGCCTGTGCTGGGCTCTGCCCCACGCCCCCTGGTGCCCACAGTCTATGCCCCCCCACCCCGCTCTGCTCAGAGGCCTGCAGCCGAGGCCTGTGCACAGGGCACGCCAGACTCTGCCTCCAAACCCACACGCTGTGCTCTCCCTTCCCGTTCCTTCGCCCACCTCCCTTCTCCCTGCCCCAGCACTTCTGCAGGGGCTGCAGACTGAGATGCACAACCCGCCCCAGGCATCTCCTGGCTCAGCGTCCTCACTTCCCCAAGGAAGTCCAGCGTCACTTCCTCAGAGAGGCCATCCCTGTCCCTTCCATGTTGGCCCCTTTGAGTGCTTCCCACCTTGTCACCCTCCATAGTGGCATCATGACCTGGAGTTTTCCTGCTTGTTATTCTGTTTCCTTATTGGTTAAAGATTTTTGTTCCCAAATGCAGGACTGTCACAGTCCCCTCCAGATCCCCAATCCCAGTCCAAGGCTGTGAGCATTTCAGAATGAATCAATAAGCCCATGAAGTTTTCAGGCGAGGAGCTGACCCTACCGACCCCAGAGCCTGAGGCTGCAGGCTGAGCTCAGGCCCTGGGCCCTTTTCTGGCCGGTACCTGGGGTTTTGCCCTGAAGGGCTTCTGGCCCCCCCATCTCTTTGGTGCCCCACACCCTCAGTCTGGCTCCGATTACCAGTGGCTGCCACCCACCCGCAGACCAGCAAACGTGGACCAGCTGTGTGCAGGAAATCGCCTCCGACTCAGCCCGATGGTGCAGGGATGTCTTGAGTTAGCGTGAATAGGCTCTTAACATTCATTTTTTTCCTTTTGTGCAAAATACCTATCATTAATTCTGACTTGCGAGATCAAACAGTTAACAACGTGTTGATCCTGGCTTCCTCTCCGGTGATGTATTGAATCAGTCTGGAGAGTTATGGGGGCTGATACTTTCTTTGACAAATGCATCCAAGTCCATGAGAGAGAGGCCACCAGCGTCCCTGGGAAGGAAGCAATTAACAGCTCCACTCCTAGCTTCCAAGTGCCACTGCGTCATTCGTCCACATTTTATTGAACGTTCCTTTTTCTTTTGCTTTCTGGGTTTTTTTTCCCCCCATTCAAGGAAGTGAGCTTCTTGAATTTGTTGCTTTGAGCAGCGTCAGAGGTAGGTGGTGAAGGAAAAGGCCGCGCCTGGGCAACTTCTCCCTCTGCGCGGTTGCCGCCCTCCTGGGTCACTCTGGACTTCCTTTCTGTTGGGCCCTCTCCTTTCCCAGGGAAGACTCCATGGCTTTTCAGCACTTTGTACCCCAAATACCAACAGTTCCAAGGCAAAGCCCATTCTCAGATGCTCCAAGGTGCAGGTGAATATATCGACCAGTCATAGGCTATGGAGAAGACACTAGGGAGGGGCAGGGAGTGTGGGAAACCCATGCCCAGCCAGAAGGGACAGCCACCAGACTGTGGTCGCTGTGGAACTGTGTTTTCAAGAGAACCTGAAAATCAAGATTTGGGGAGGGGAGCAAAAGCTTAAAAACACTAGGGGGGCGGGCAAACACAAGCAGAGGCAAAGGCCACCGGTTCACAAGCCCTGCTCTCTGGCTGAGCTTCCTAACCCGAGCGTGGTTAGCTTCAGGGCTCCCATGGGTGGGTGACAGCTGGAAAAGCCCTGGCAGAAATGTGTCCCATCCCCTGGGAAGAGTTGCTCTGTGAGAAGGTTTTCTGCGGGGAGCTTGTGGGATCTCACTGATAGACAATTAAAACCGTTGCATCAGTATGAAAGCAAGCAGATATGTTCTAGAATGGAGCGTGAAAGTGAATCGAGGTGAAGACACATCGCTTGCTGATGGCTCGGGAAGCCCCAGGCCCTGGCTGCCTCGCTCCCTGTCTTGTTCTTTCTCGAGCAGTTGGTGGGAGAGCTGGGAAAGGGGCACTAGACTTGCTGGGCTGTGCTTCGGGTGTGGCAGTTGTAACTACTCCCAGGGTCCTGTCGAGTCACGGCAGAGACCATGACTCACATGGAGCCCAGGGCAGTGAATTCTCAGTGAGCTCCAGCCACGCTATTGTCCTCAGAATGGAGGAAGCGAGGCTCAGAGATACATCTTGGTGCCCCAGGCTCAAGAGCTGGCTCTGCTCAGATGCTGCCCGACTCCCAGCCGCCATGGCCTCACTCGCCCTGGTGGAAGGGTGGCTTGCACAAGTCCTAGGAGGCTTGCAGATAAGGCTCCCTCCTGTCCCCATGGCCTCCCACCAAGCCAGCTCTCTTCCCACCTGCCTGCTGTAGTCTGGCCTCCCCAACCTGCCACGCTCAACCAGTTGTCGTCCTGTAGTAGATGTGGTCAGGCCCTGTCACTGTCCCCATGATACACAGCATAGCACAGAGGAGCAGGCAGGGCCAGCTGGCCTTGGACTTCACGTTCTGCCTCCGTGAGGCTTTTGTGAATCTAAAACCATCTCAGACGGAAGCAGGGTCTGCACCCACGGTTTCCCCAGCTGACTTGGGCCACAGATTCCAACCACTGCAGATCAGAAATACGTGAAGGAAAGATTGAGAACGAGCATACTGTCTCCTTGTCGTTGTGACCCAGCCACCCTTGCACAGCACTGACCGTGCACCAGCTATCCTAAGCCACCTAGAGATGGTTCAGAGTGCATGGGAAGATGCGTGTCACTTCTGTGATGAGAACCACCTTGGATGCTGGTGTCCCCAGGGGTGACTGCGTTCTTGAACACCTCTTTCCACTTCCCACTCTTGCAGTTTTTGCTTCATCTGGGATGTCGTGCCATGGGTTGAATGCAACTCCTTCCCATGCTAGATCTGTGTTGATGCACAGTAGGAGCGCAGATCGTTGGGCAGAAATAGACGCATCTGCACTGGTTTCCCATGCAGGCGGCTGCTTAGGTGGCACCACTTCCGGCAGAGCTCCGAGGAGACTGGGGTCTGTCAAGCAATCTATGGGGCCGTGAATCGCACATGAAATCAATCATTTTTTTTTTTAAAACATGGGGGTGGAGAAGCAGCATCCCTCTGGAAAAATAAAACCTCTGCCTTTCCAATGTTGCCCAGAAAGTGGCCAGCGCTGTCACAGGACCCCAGCCAGCCCACTTGAGTATGATAGTTTTAATATTTCCCAAATCTTGCAAAATGTGCATCCAATTAGCCACTCCTGAAGGGCCTTATTTATAAAATAATACTTTTGTGGTCAGGTTGCACTTTTTCCATTCATTTCTGGTGCACAGGGCTCAGGTTGCAGATTTGGCCTGTGATTAATAGAGACCAACATCAAATCTCTGCTGGCATCTGCAGCGGGGCAGGGTCCGGCCAGAGCAGATTTCCGTGTGGAACACAAAACCCAGGGCTGCCCTTCTCCTTTCAGCCTCTAGCAAGGAACATGGAGAGAGGGAGCATGGCAGGAGTGCTCGGCTGGGGAGGAGGCCATGCGAACGTTAAAGAAGAGGCCTGAACTTGGTCAGTGTGACCCAAGCAGGTCCCCACGCCCCCAGCTGGCCTATGGGCGGGTGAAGGCTCCCTGAGAGTCATGCTCCTCACTCAGGCATCGGGTGGGTGGGGATGGGGGTTGGAGGGGGGTGGAGGGGAGTGGCGTGGCCAGCTAGAATGTGGGCTGGGGTGCAGCCTCTGTGGTTGGGGACCTGCAGGCACAGGGACGCTGCCCCCCAAGTCAGGCTGCTGGGAAGCAGTGGTAGCTTCTCCACAAAGGCTGATAGTGAACGCTGTCAGCGTCATGGGCCAGGCTGTCTGTTGCATCTACTCTTTGTCCTGGTAGCCATGGACACAATGTAGACCAAGGACATGGCTGTACCAATAAAACTTTATTTACAAAAACAGGCAGTGGATTGGATTCAGCCCTGGACCCCCGTTAGTCCAGTGGGAACCAAGACACAAAGTGGAATCGAGCTGGCCACTTTCCCAGGCCACTTTCCCAGGCACTAAGAAAATTCTCTGCTTCCCTGGTGAGCACGAGAGTTGGCCTGCAGCCTGTGCCAGGCAAGTCCCTTTGTGTTTCAAGCCCCAGTGCCAAGTGGCAGAAACTAATTTTAGCAATTTGAGCTCCCTCCTCCCCTGACAATTGCTCCATTCATCGGGGTCCCAGGTAGGTCCAGCAGGCGAGCAGAGTCTGACCCAGGCCTCCCTGGCAGCTCAGAGGCTGCCTGCTTCCCTGCTGGCTCAGTCCCCAGGCCATACCTGTGTGTGCACTGCTGGGCTGGGGACACATACTCGGGGGTGCTGAGGCCCTTGCCACATCTGGCAGAGCAGCCCATAGCCCAGGGAGGCTCTCTGTGGACACCATGGTGTTCTGAGCTGAAGGCTCCGTGAGACTCTGTCTTCAGCACCTGCTCTTTTGTGTGTTGGGGGTGCTGGGTGTCATCTGCGCCCTGGGTTCTGTCCTGCACATGGCTGGCATGGGCACCCTGTGCACTGAGATCCCAGAGCATCTCTCTGCCTACCGAACTGGAGTCCTGGCCAGAAGGCGAGTGCTGGCCCCCTGTATGGTCATTGAGGTGTCAGTGAGTGAGTGACTGAGTGACGCCTCAATGCCTATGGCATCGCATGCCTGGGCCAGGTGGCTTGCAGCCGAGCAAGAAGAAAGCTAGGCACAGCTGAACTGTGGGGCTCTGCTGCTGGGGTGGGGGCTCTGCTGCTGGGG
>PVKS010011375.1:0-56865 GCA_004027875.1 Aplodontia rufa | reverse complement strand
ATATGTAACCACCAAAAAACACCATCACTAAAGAAATATTAAAATGTTTATATGCTTATGGGATCACTATGGCCTAATTATCTCACTATACTGTGGCCTGTTAAATTTTTTTTTAAAAAGCTATAGTGGATATATTACCACTTTATTTAGGCACATACCTTTCAAGAAATGTAAAGCTTTGAAACTGAAGTTCACCTTAACACTTTCAATAAAATAGTACAAAATGGAGATGCCAGTGAGCAGATATGATTCAATCTTTTGGGTAAGGGTGAAGTTATCATCTCTGAAAAGATGTATTTATTTCAAATTAAATATTATTAGGCAAAACAGAAGAAAATAGAGTACTAGAATGAAATCACCCTAAAGAGAATCTTCAGAAAAAAAAAAAAAAACAAGAAATGAATGGCACCTGTTAGCTTTTATTGAGAAATCTACTCACTCACTCCAGCAGGATAATTCACTAATCTGCAAGGATAACTGATCACACTAAATAACTTCTTCAATCATTACTCTTTTTAGCATTAATATGCATTCGAGACAAATGGAATGAAATTTAGGTATGTACTCTATGGAGTTTGCAAGTGGGCAGAGAGTGACTTGTATGATTAGGTGACCCTGTGTTAGCTACCTCTTGAACCTTGTGTTCCAAACTTCTCTGTTGGTCTTACTTGAAGCCCAGGGTATCTTGGTTTTCTCTTTCCATGTATTCTACCTCTTCCTGAAGCTGCATTATTGCCTATGTGAAACGTAAGGTAGACAAGAGAGAAAATATAATATAGAGCTGGGGGAAGCTATTTGGAGTTATTTTGTTCTTTGGCACTTTTTCTGATTGTCTCTGAGCAGCACAACTTGTGAAATAGGGAGGGGAGGTGGTAAGTAGACCGAGAGCTGCAGTAAATTTCCAGGAGAAGAGCTGAAGAGCTATTTGAGCTTCCACAGTACTCAGGAGGTGACAGAGAGGGGGCTGGCACCCCTAGGATCCCACATTGTGAAAAGGGGGCCAGCTGCTTTATTTAAGGGTTGTAAGGATGAGAATCTCAGGAACAGTTTCAAGAATACAAACGTGAAAATGATTAAGATGAACTTAAAGATGTACACTCTTTCAGAAAGTCCCATTACTCTGTGGAGTGCGACATGTGGCATGATTGTATAATATTTACTGGAAAAAGGGATCTTGGCTCTATTCCTCACCTCAGTCCCCACCAAGCAACACTAAAGATTTTACAGCAGCAGATGCTAACACCTACGGCTGGAAAAATATCAGAGAAGAGTCATGAGGTTCGAGATAGATAGGAGAAGTTTCTGTTTCTTTACAAAGTTAAGATTACTACTTATTCTGAGATATTTTGTAATTTTTCTAGACAAAAGTGCAATTATGCTATAAAACAAAATAGGCTCCTTTTTAAAAAAGCAAAGTAAAAGGAGATAAAGACTTATGAACAGCAATCATCAGAATATTGATGAATATATATCCCAGGAAAATAAGCTCCTGAAATAATTGAAAAATAATGATTGAGAGCTTTGTTACTACTATATAATTAAGCAACACAACAATGGTTTACTTTTCTAGATCAGAATGGACTGGGATTAATAGACCTGCTATAGCAGAGACTTTGGGATGCTGTCAGTATAATTTGATTTAAAACTGAATGAATGTTTATGGATGAATTGTAATAAATGTGAAATTTAATAAGGAAAATCATTTATAACGTTAAGTATTGCTTTAATTCTTTATGATAAACTGGAAGCTGCTAAAATTTTGGAGTTAGAGAGTCCTGAGTTGAAAACTCAGGGAGTTCCTTTTCTTCTTTGAGTCCTTATTTCTTTATGTGGAAAATAGGAATGATGGTACCACAAGAATAATTGTGTGAATTACATGATATGATACATGCAAACACCTGGCACAATGATGGAATTTAATAATTGCTACTTCTCTCTCCCATTTTAAATAATAGGAAATATATATCAAATTCTGTTCTAAAATTTAATATGTTGTTTTAAAGAGAGAGAGGGACAGAGAGAGAGAATCAATTTTTGTTTGGTTTTACATGTGGTTTTCATTGCTCTAAAATTTTGAGACTCCACTGTGTATGTGGTGCTGGAGTTCGAACCCCTTGTGCATGCCAGGCAAGTGCCATAACTGCTGTGCCACCAGTTCCTAAAATTTAATATTTTTTATCTTAAAAGTATTCCTTGGTTGCATTTAAAATGGTTAGATCCAAATAATAAAATTATATGAATTTTTTTGAGTGTCCTCTAAAGTCTTGGTTCTGTTTGCCTCTCTTAAAAGTTAAAGAAAAAGAAAATTGGCCGACTGTAATTTCTAGAACTTGATAGGAATATGAACAATTTGGAGTTAATCCAGCATAAAATGAAGACATTTAAATTGTAGACAGTGGATACTACTAGATTTTCTGAGAGACTTAAGGACATATTCTCCATTTTCCAAGAAGGGAGAGTGAGAGGAAATACATGTAGTGTAACAGAAGGGATAGAGAATATTGGGAGTAGGGAGGTAGAGATTGCTTAACTTCAAGGACTTGAGTGGATGTGGCACAGATCATGGTGCAAGCAATGAAGATCAGTTAGCAGGCCGTGCTAGTTTTCTTGCCTGGCCACCACTTAGAGAGTCCTACTGGATTTTAAGCCTTTGCCTCTGAAGTACCTGAACTTATGCTGTTACTTCTGCCTGAGAACTCTCCATGCTAAAGTGAGACTACTGAGTGATGGATATGGAAAATTACCAGAAGCCACTGAGCCAGGCAGCAAACCCCCTACTGACTACAGACTCAGGCCCTTATCTGAACCTATTGTCTCTAGGGCCTTTATCAGAGGATCCCACCCTACCCAGAAACTCAGTGTAATCTCCACCTACTGAAAAACCAGAAAACTAATACCTTGCCCCCCATCCCCATTTACCCCAGGCTGTAATCAGCAGGTGGATCCCAGACTCCACCGGGCTCCCCATCTCAGGTTTCTCCCAAATAAACCGTGTTACTGTTGAGCTGCTGCTCTCCTCTCTATTTCCCTCATGTTCATCTCTTTCCTTACACTGAGCACTTAATGAACTTAAGTGAAGAATAATGACACGTTGGTGGGGAGCAGTTTGGACTTAGGGACTATGCAAGATGGCTTAAGTTCCAATAGCAAGGAGACCCTGGTCCATACTCAGCACTTCACAGACATCAAGTCTTGCACAGTTTTTTCCAGGAAGAGGGGACTCACAAGATAATCCTCAAGATCAGTCCTTCCCCCTTTGATCTCATGGTGTGATCAGGTATTTTAATATAATAAAATTACCTCTTTTCCTCTTTAGTAGAATGGCTGGAGACCCAAGTCTACTAAAAAATGAGGATTCTCTATAAAAACATTTTTTTCCCTTAGAAAACAATGTAGCAGCACTCATATAAATGGAAAGATTCAGAATTTTGGCTTTTGAGTAAATTTTGATCATTGGATGAGAAATGTGGAGTAGAGAAAGACAACCATATTTAGGAGTGGCAAGGTGGGTCTTAACCTCCTGAGAATGTTCAAATCTGGGAAAAGTGAGAACTCAGTGCTTCACACCACCCTAGATACAAGACACAGTCTCAGTTCAGAAAGATGCTGTTACCAGAGCACACTGATTTCTGTCTTACAGCTCATGTGAACCGGCCCAGAGTTACTCATGGGGGGTTGCTGCCATGTTCTGTGCATTAGGACAGATTTGAAAATACTGGTTACTATAGTATTTTGAGTTCACAATTTTTTTTGTTAAAGTAGCACCATGTCATCATGGAATTCGTGATTTTATAGTATGCATGGTTTTCTGAGGCAGCATCTTGTGCCTCTGTTTCTGAAGGCATTTTGTGGAGTGTGTGCGTGTGGTGTTAGCCACATGAACATTTCTTCTCTGAAAGAAGAGTTCTGTAACATGACTGCATTGTTAAGGGCATGAAATTCTTTTATTTTACTTTTGTCTCATTTTATATGCCTAGCTTAAGCTTTACACCTAAAGGTGTGAGACTAGGTCAAATTCAGAATATGCAATAAATAGGAAATTCAGTTTAATGTCAGTTATTGCATTTGTAACATTTAAAATCTGTGAATGCAGTTTCTCCTTTTTCGAAGTTGAGATCTCTGTATGCTATTTTCATGTATATCTATAAATATCAACTTCGACATGCATACGAAAGGAAGTGTTTCCTTTAATCAGAAAAATGTAAAATGATGTGGTGACTATAGGCAGAGGATGGAGGGAAAGTCCAGCTTCAAACTGGTGAAACTGGTTCATGCTGAACATTTCCTTACTTTTATGTGAAAGGAGCTTCAGTTTTCCTTAGGTTATATTTTCCCTTTCTTGATTACCAGAACTTCAAATCATTTGTCTCATCAATTTCTGTCCAAAAGTTTTGTAATTCCATCTTAGTCGCTTTTCACTTTCTCTCCGTGTCTTCATTCATGCACAAGCATCGACAGGCACCTTCACAGCACATGCAATCGGTATTCAGTCATTTTCATTAAGATTTTTGCATTACTTCATGAACTCCCTTAGTTCTCTTTAACATTGTTACAATTCAAATCAAGCAAAAAAAAGAAATGTATGCTATCCATTTACCCCTGTGCACGTGCTGATGAGGCCTTGTAGGACCACGACTGCCTGCATCTCTTCCTCTTTTCCCAAGAGGTAGCCTCTACACAAAACTGGTGCTTTTCACTTCCAGATATTGGTGTAGGCAATGATTATTTTTAGGAAGGACCCCCAAAGGCACAAACAATAAAGTAAAAATAGACAAACAGGATTATATGAAAAGCAGAAGCTTTTGCACAGCAGAGGAAATAATCCACAGAATTAAAAGATAACCTACAATATGGAGGAAATATTTGCAAATTATTCATCTGACAAGGGACTACTATGTAAAATATATGAGGAATTAAAAAAGCTGAACACCAAAACAAAACCAAAAAGAAACAAACAAAACTCTCCCCACGAATCCAATTAAAAATGGGCTAGAAAAACCTTTTCAAAAAAAGACCTGCAAAAACAGTCAATAAGTATATGAAAGAAAGGTTCAATCTCATCAATCATTGGGGATCAAAACAATGAGATATCATATCATCTTGGTTAGAATGGCTGCCATCAAAAAAGATGAAAAAGGCAACAAAAGCGTTCTAGGAGACAAAGAAAATGGAACTCCCATACACTGCTGATAGGAATGTAAATTAGGACAGCAATTATGGAAAACAGCATGGAGGTGTGTTAGTCAGTTTTTCATTGCTGTGACCAAAATATCCTGCAAGAACAACTTAGGGGAGGAAGTTTATTTTAGTTCATGTTTTCAGAGGCTTAGTCCAAAGTGGGCTGACTCCACTGCTCTAGGCTCAGAACATCATGGTGGAAGGGCATGGTGGAGGTATACCACTTAGCTCATGACAGCTGGGAAGCAGCAGGGAAGAAGGACCCTTCCAGGGCATGTCCCTAGAAACCCACCTCCTCCAGCCATGCCTCACCTGCTTACAGTTACCATTCAGTTCCTTCACACTACAATGGTATGACTAGTCCATAGCTCTCACATTCCCGTGATTTCACCTCCAAATATTCCTGCATTAAGACATAGGCTTTTGGAGAACATTTCATATCCAAACAACAAAAGAAGGTCCCTCACAAAACTAAACAGAACTACCATCTGATCCTGCAATTTCACTACTAGGTCTATATATCCAAAGGAAATGAAATCCCTATACTGAAAAAATACTTGCCCTTCCATGTTTAGTGCAGCATTATTCATGATAGCTAAAATATGGAATCAACCTAGATTCTCATCGATGGAAAAAATGGATAAAGAAAAGGTGGCATATATACACAATGGACATAAAGATATCATTCTGACATAAAGCATGAAATCTGGTCATTTGCTACAGAAGGTTGGAACTGGAGGCTATTGCTTTAAGGAAAATGAGCCAGCTGTAGAGAAATGCCACATATTCTCACTCATTTGTGGAAACTAGCAAGTGGTCTTATAGAAGAATGTAATAGAAGAGTGGTCACTGAGACTGGGAAGAGCAGAGAGGAGGAGGAAGAGCAAAGTTCAATGAGGGACACTAAAAAAGAGGAAGAATGAGTTATGTTTTTTTTAATAGCATGGTAGGGTAACTTTGATTAAAATAATCTATGACATATTTCAAAATGTCTTGAAGGATATGAAATTCCCAGGATACAAAAATGATTAATGTTCAGAGACAGAAATACTTATCACCCTTTGTTCATTACACATTATATAAATGTACTGAACCACCATAATATACCCCATGAAGATGTACATATATCATGTCTCAGTAAACAAACACAATAACAATAACAAAAAGCTAGTGTTTTTATTCCTATGCACTTTTTCTATGCTTTTACTGCGTATGTGTCATCTTAGGAACTTTTTCGACCCACTGTTTTACTCATGGGTTAGAGTCAAAATCACTGAACTTCAAAACCGTAGCAGAGTGCTGAATGCACCCACGTAATTTGCCTTTTAAATTACCAAAAGGCATCGCACATGCCCCACGATCTGCACTGTGCAGTTCAGCCTTGGCACTCCACCCTCAGAAGACCCAGCACAGTCTACACAGGTATGCTATTCAAATGATTCTCCACCTTCCCTTGTCTAATTGGTACTTTCATTTCAAGTGGGCCATTTGAAGTCAGAGAGGATGCTAAGTCAGAAAAATGAAGAAACATAAAACCCTGCCTTCAAATATAGCCACAACCATTTTGAAATAAAATAAATGTTATTTTTTTTTACTATAATCCATAGAGAGATGTAAAATGAAGGTATACTTTAAGTTGATTTTCTTCTGAGAGTGAGCTGTTTTATTTTCAAAGCAAAAAGAAAATAATCTTTTTTTTACATTAACTGCTGAATTTTGTTTCCTTATCTAGAATTGGTCTTTTCTCCTTTTAGTAACCTTGTCCTTTGGGAAATAAAATGCCCACCATCAAAAGGATAGTCTCAGCTGTCATTGTGATAGATCTAAAAACATTTGAGTTAGCTTTTATCCTCCTTTTTTTGACCCACTACATACAGCAAAGAATTTTTACTTCTAAGGCCATAACTTAGTGTATTAAAGGGGTATGGACCATCCATTTCTATGTTTGTGAGGTTAAGAATCAGGTTAATACTCAGACGCTTTTCTTTCTTGGCTCACTTAACAGTAATGTCAGATTGGAATAATGATGACAGATTCCTGGTTTTTGCCTATTCTGCACCAAAAGTGTGATCTCATTGAAGTAACACTGGCAACAAGATAAATAGAATTTGTTAGTATTAGCCATGAGACAAACACATCATTTAACCTCAATTCATGATTGCTAATCATCAAAATCAAGCTTCCAGTGATCAGAAGTGCTGATCTATAATATTAGGGATATGAGTTGGCTATTTTCCCACATGTCGATTAATATCACCTTTATCTACAAGACTGAAAGTGAGTTATTGTCTTATTATAACATCTAATGGTTTCTTCAGTTTCACATAAAATTGTGTTTTGATAAATGCTGCCACAAATCTGTTAAGGCTAAATTCCACAAAATTGTCTTTGGTGCTCTAAATCTTCAAGGTCGTTTATCATGGCCATGACCACACAGATTCTCCTAGCAAGTTGCTAGAAACAATTTTGTTAGTAACATGAATTCTACTGTAAATGGGTAAAGTTTATATTAGCAAGCTTTTATTTGAGATTTTCCTAAAGTTTGTTTAAAGGTGAATCATAGAATACATAGGGAAAAACTAAGCATCATCATATTGTATAAACAAATTGTGTATTATTATTCATTACTCAGAGATGAAATTCAAGGGTAGGAGAAAAAAAAAAGAGAAATGTGGATTAATTGATATAGGTAAACTGCATCCCCCACCTCATTTAAGGCATATGGACTGGCATTAAATTTTTAAGATTTGTATTGATAAAAAACTTTTGGAAGGATACCTGTCATTAACAGTCTTTCTTTCTTGATTAAAAAATAGTTTAGGGTTATTGATCATCCCCTATTAAAGATCTTGGAACTATAGCATGAGAAAAATAAGTTTTCTTCACTGGACTTAATCAAAATATTCAACAGAACTTGTAATCTTGGCACAAATAATTTGGAAATCGCAAAAGTTGGCAAAACATTCATGCTTGAGAGCATAATGGTTTGCTAATTTAAATGCCATTCTAAAGCAAGCACAACAACAAAGAGTTTAAAAATATATATATCCTTAGATGTGTGAATATCTAATAGCCTGAAGCCACAAGATTTTGCAAGACAACAAAACATGAGATTCCTTTTAGGACTCCTATTTTCAACACTTTATGGGTTTGAATTACAATATTTAGAGGCAATTAAATACAACAGTGCTATTAAAAATTGGAATTGCAAATATTAATAAGGAAAATGTGTGCCGCAAGTTGGAATGCATTTCACTGACTCTCGTTATCTGCATGATCACATTACGGAAAGACATGGCAGTTGCCTGCTTTTAGCTTTGTCCTGGAACCTGTACTTCAGTGCAAGTTGTGTCCATTTTCAACGCCATAAGGGGGTGGGAGAAAAGATCATCTTCATTTTGTGGTAAGATCTTTTCTTCCCACAGCTCTTGCCTTAAAACAAAGTAAGCCACTATTCATTTTGTACTTTAATCATGTATTTTTAACTCAAGAACTGCTTGAAGTTGGGAAAATGATAATCTTAGTAATTAATTAGTGATCACACATTCTCCCTATTACCATACTTTAGTGTACATTCAATTATTAGGTGTCTGCCTAATAATGTATCTGAGTGAATGTATTTAGAAACCCACATTATCCACTGTAATACGCAAAGAGATTTACCAGCACACCTCATTCTCTTCTAAGTAGTTTTTAAAACCCTCTGCTGAGACCAAGCCTATATACCACACACACCTTATTTTAAGAAATCCTCTTTTGATTCTTCCTGTAGAAGGACACTGCTCTTGTGAAAGATGTTCCTGGTTACTCAGCCATTCTTCTTCCTTATTCTTTGCTAAAGTAATGCTAATTTTTGTCAGGCACCATGCAGGGATTAGTGTACTCAAGAATAATAGGCCCCTTCCCCAGATAATTGGGATAAATTATGATTAAATTAAATAGGTTTTGAAATTACTTTATTTTTGTCACTTCTTGGGTCTAGGATTGGGCATAAAATCCAGTACTGCCAATAAGATGTAAGAAATCTGCAGGGGACTTCTGGAAAACATCTTCTTCCCTGATAAAAAATGGACTATTGAGGGGGAAAGATGCCTTTTACCCTTGTTCCCCACCATCTGCTTTTTAGTTGGATTGCTATGCAAGAATATGATGCTTGGAGCTACTGCTGCTATGTTTTAACTATGCAGAGAAGGCTCAGAATTGCTAGATTAATTTAAGTAGCTCTGGAACTGCATTGCCCAAGTCTTTTCTGAAATAGTTAAATGCTTTATTATGTAAGTTGTCTGCGTTAATCAGGAAAAGTTAGGTGAAGCAGCAGAAACAAGAAATCCAAAGTCTCAGGGATTTAAAGAAGAAAAGCTTATTTCCAATGCTCCATGTACACTGTGGGTCCACAGGGCTTCTGCTTACTGCAGGCACCCGGAGTTGGTGGAGCCAGGAACACTTTTAAAATTGCTCGTTTGCATTCCTGAAGGAAGAGCGAGTTCTGGATATTCTCGTATCTGCAGTCAAATGCCCTAGCCCAGAAGTGACACATATGATTTCCACTCACAACTTACCTTCCAGAACTAATGATTCAGCTGTACCCACAGGAGGGTAAAGAAGTGCAATTATGCCACGTGCCTCTAGGCAGGGCTAAACAGAAATGCTTGTTGAATAGTACCAATGACCAGTGTGTCAGCTTCGATGAGTTCTGTTGCCTGCAATGAAGCTATTCTGAATATGGGGATGATTATTTGATGATGATGATGATGATAATGCTTAAATTATTGATTGTTAACAATAAATCAATGTTTTGTTTTTTTATCTATCTCAATGCATTTAATATGTACACTAATCTTACAATGTGAGTATTGTTATTTTTCTTACTTCTTTGATAAAAATTGTCTCTGAGAATTTTCTTCCTCAGGATCATTTAGAAGCTTAATGCCAGAGTCACAATTTTAACTTAAGCCATTTGGCTGCAAAAACTTACATTATTAACGTCCATCTTGTAAATCTTGAATTCTTTTGCTTTTTCAAATATCCATATCTATATATTTATATAGATATATAGAATACATAGTGATGGACATGGAGAATCACCAGTCAGTCACCCCACCAGGCAGCAAACCCCTTACTCACTGTTTCGATATCTACAGACTCAGGCCCTCATTGGAATGTACTGCCCCTGGGCCTTATCAGAGTATCCCCACCCTACTGAGAAACTCAGTCTAATAGCTATGCTACTGAAAAACCCAAGCTAACCAGAAAACTTGCACCTTGGCCCCTCCCCCATCATTCCCTCTATATCTACCCCAGTCTGTAAGTGGCAGAGGGGGCCCAGCCTCCACTGGGTTCCCCCCTCCACAGGTTTCTCCGGAATAAATCTGTGTTACTGTGGAGCTGCCACTCTCCTCTATTTCCTTCATTTTTTCATCTCTTTTCTTACACATACATACTTCAGAAAAAATAAACATCTGAAGATATCATAACACCACTTTTGGAAAAAGTAAGATAAAATGTTATTAGAAGATACTTATCAGTTTCTATCCACTTAGTTGAAGTTAGCATTTTTGGCAAAATTTGAATCAATTTTCCCCAAACATTTTTGAAGCAATATTCCTTCCATCATATAGAGAAGCAAAGTAGTTTTTATGTATTACCAAACATGAGGCCTCAACCACAAACAGCTTGAGCTCTATTAACTTGAGAGCGACATGTGACTGAGTACACTTTTCACCATCCATGGAAAGAAGAAAGTGTCTCTAGCCTAGAGCTGTTTATTTGGTGGGTGCACAAATTCTGCACACCGATAAACCCCATGCAATGCATTCACACAGTGACTGTAGACAGCTATTTTCTAGAGGCACGAGTGACTACTTCCAACTTACTCTTTATTGGAAGACCATTTTCCTACGAGTGTTTGTTGACTAAAGGAGGGCACATCCAGACTTGATTCTGGAAGGCTACTGGACTTTAATTTTCATTGTTATCTTACTGATCAAATTGTATTTGTTTTTGGAGAAAATTTCTGAAATTTTCCCTTCTGAATTTGGATTTTGGAGTTTTTTCTTTAAATAGAATTTTTCTTCTCTCCAGGTTCATATCCATTGTTTCCTAAAAGCACCCTGATTCCTCCTTTGGAAATGACTGCTTCCCTGTTTTCAATCAAGGTAACTTGGGTGGTATGGATTCTGTATTCCCTTCTTTAGGGATGGATGTGAATCTCAAGTCTGGTGAATCAGGACATTCTGTTCCCCCAGAGCATGATGATTGATTCATGAACAGACACATCACCCAAGTCATGCAATAGTCCTCCAACTTGGGACTACTGTAACAAATGCTGGATATGGAAAAGTCAACAGAAGAGCAGAGATTTCCCTGTTGTCTTTATTGATCTGTCTCCACGTTGAGAACACTATTGGCACATGGTAAGCTCTCCATATGAATTTGTTCAGTGAATGCAAAGGAAGTCACTTTACATTGAGTTGCTATGTTGACTGCATGTAAACCTTGAGCTGCCAGGTAACCATGATGCAGAAAACTCCTGCCTGTGAGAGAAGTCAAAATTGCAGAAATCCAAGCCAAAATACATACTGAGAAAAACAGATTTCTAATGACATCACTTGAGCCCTAGGACCTAACTATGTGGAAACTAGGTGTACCGGTTTAGATTCATAATGTCCCCCAAAGGTTCATGTGTTGAAATCTTGGTCCCTAACGCAGCAATGATCAGAGGTGGGGCTTTTGGAAGTGACTGAAGTATGATAGCTTTGATCTCACCAATAGATTAGTTTACTGATAGATTCATAGCTGAATGGACTAATGGAAGGTGGTAGTAAATGAAGGAGGTGGGGTCTAGTTGGAGGAAGGGGGTCACTGAAAGCATGCCCTAAAGGGTTGTATCCTGTCCGTGGTCCCTGCCTGCCCCTCTCTCTCTGCTTCTTGGCTGCCATGAGGTGAATAGCTTTGCTCTGCCACGCCCTCTCTGCCACAATGCGCTGCCTCACACATGTCCACAGCAATAGAGCTAGCTGACCACAGACAGAAACCTCTGAAATAATAAGCCAAAATAAATCGTTAAGTTGATTTCTCTTAGGTGTTTTGTCACAGTGTCAGAAAGCTCTAATACACAGGATAGGTGATTTTTTCTTTCTTAGTTCTAACAACCCACAATTTCCCATTATCACTTATTCAAGTTAAAGTTAGGTTTCACCAAAAGAATATGAATTCAAAGATCAGCCATTTTATTACGTGAAGACTCTTCTAGCTCTGGGCTATTATAATACAACTACCAAAATTTTATCATCCTAACATTACTGGCTTAAACATTTCACTCACAAATATTTTATTATTGCTGCAGTCTACAATCTATACAGCTGTAATAAAAACATCTCCAGAGATTTTTCTAAAGTGGAAATAATGGTAATATCCATTTTATAAGATTGTATGAAGATTAAATAAGATGGCTTAGGTAAAACACTTAGTTACTAAATTAATGATCAGCCTTCAGATCTCAACTTGTTTTTTATATGAAGACTTTAATAGAGCTCTAGCTTTCTAAATTTGCTTTATTCTGATTTGGAAATTTTGTTCTAGTATTTGGGCTTCAAAACCTTGATCTTTTATATCCTAGTCTAATTTCTAGAAAGGGCTCTATCCTCCTACACTGCAACTGGGATAATCTTTCTCCAGGACTGGTAACTAACTTACCCTTGTTGATTTATCTAAAGGAGTACAGTAAACCTCATGGTTGTTATTGGCTGCCCTATGCCCTGACTGGATAGCTCTAAGTTATTACACTCTAGTTTCTAATTCTTTCCCAAAGGTACTTACATTTACCTCTGAATAAAAATGTTTTGCTGCCATTTACCTAAAAACATAAAACAAACAAAAATCCAGAAAAAACAAAAACTATATTGGCCTTTCTCCAATTCCCTGATTGGCTATCTAGTCTGTTTTTATAGTTCTGCAAGTCCCCCTGGATCCATCTCCTCTGGATGGATTTATTTTCTCACCATCTACACTTCTAGCTCTTTGCAAGGAATACTGGAAAGAAGGCAAGGAAGAGAGGAGTAAGTTACACAGCGGTTGCCCTTCAATATTCTATGCCCAAACAGCCATACACTTGAGAGATGGAACATCCTCGAGAGGACAAAAATAGCTAAAACACAGAGAAATAGCTAAAACACAGTGTATCTTTGAAGGGTCTCCTACCGCTAAAAAGAGAGAATTAATAGATATCATGAATTTTTATAGGTCAGGGAACTCAGATTTTCTTTACAATCATTTTTGTGTTTGAACAGATCCCATCAATTACCTCTTCTAGTGGAATTGTATCTATGATTTCCTGTCTATAAAGGATCTCTAGCTGACTTCAACTTTCAACCTGGGGTGTTTGTGTCAGCAATATCTGAAACCTGATGTGCTCCAGAATCAATCCTGTCTTGCCTACCCACATCTTCACTAAGCTGCCCTGTCAACTTCTACATTTGTTGAACGTGTCAGTTTTAGTGGTGGGTTAATTTATCCTTCTCTCTATTCTTTTCAGCTCATTACTTCAAATCCACTGCCAAATTCCTCTCTATGCCATTTCAAGACTTAAGCCTTCTTTGCTTTTACAAACATTACACCTCTCCATGATTTTGATGTTTCTGTTCCTGAATTGCTATGATGAGTTCTAAGCATGAACGCAAGGGAGGTCTCTGGCTTGCACATTACATTAAAATAGTTTTTTTTTCTTTTTCAAATGTGTTTATTTTCCCCTCTGAAGAACTTCAGGCACAACAGGGATTCCATCAACTGCCCAACCCAATCTTTCTATTCGTTCTGGATTTTCAAAAATAGCATTTTTTTTGAGCAATCTAATACTGTTGTATTATCCATCCTCCTGACTCATTCCATTTACTATTAAATCCTGTCTTTTGGTTACAAAAATCATGTTCTCATGTCTCCATTACTGGAGGATACACTTTAAGTATTTGTCAGAAATGTGACTGTTTGCATCAATCTTTATGGGACTAGTTCACCATAACAATTGTTCAGCATGGCACATCCAACATTAGATTACAATGGACCCTGATGTTAACTGGGTCCAGTGGCCTGAGTTCTGCCTCAGTGAACTTTAAAAATTAGACTTAACCACTTTGACTATTATTTGCTGTTTTAAAAACAGTATGATTTTTATTGACCTTCATTTTCTGAAAAGCCAATTTAAAATGTACTTTCCTGAGAGAAATACTTTCTTCCTCCAAGCTGGCTCTTACTACTTGTCCACCATGTGCTCCTTTCCTATACATATTCCTTGATTTTTTATGGTCATTTCCTGGTTTTTTGTTTGTTTGGGTTTTTGTTTTTGTTTTGTTTTGATCTCCTGCTCTGGAAAGAGTTCAACTCTTTGAATATGGTTTCTTCTTTTTCTGTGTAAGTGGGAGCCTTCAAAGTATCTACATGCTGTATGCATTTGTTGTATTGTAACGCTTCCCCATTGCCAGTGCTGTGTATTCTAGAAGGTTGTTTAGTACACAGCAGACACTCATTAAATGTTGAATAATCAATCTACTTCAGTGTGTAGTAGATGCAAAATGATCCACTGTGGTGAAAGGAGCATGTTTTTATTTTTTTAATTGCTGGTGGGATGTTAACGCTAATGTCTTCAATACTTCTTTATAAATCGTGTCTCATAGGAAAGAGCTGTGAATCATTGATACTTGTGCTGTTTTGCATTATTCCCCATATATCCCAGCAGTAACATGTCAGATCTAAACCTATGTTTAAAAACAATATTATACAGTCAATTATGAGAAAAGCCATCCCTATCTTATCTGTTGTACCTATTAGACAGTGATATTTTGATATCAGTGAATCAGAAGTTTGGTAGGTGGGGGAAATGAGAGCACATTTTGCACGGAGGTGTACAGAGATAACTCATCACCTCTGACTGTTGAATATCCTTTGTGAAGTCTCAGCATCTGCTCTATAAAAACCATGCACTGGAAGGTCACAGGAGGTAAACTTCCTACTAAACTCAATTATCTTCACTTTCCCTGGCCTCTCTTAACACTTGGAATTAGAGGCAGATTTAAAATTTTTAAACAATATAATCTCTCCTTCTTTGAAACTCTTTTATTCTTTGGCTTTGCAGCAACCGTACATGTTTAGTTCAGTCACTTAGTCTTTGTAGTGCTCTCAACAGACACATTCTCTGTTATTTTTATACAGAACACTCACGTTCTAGGTGTTGGGCAGAATAATGGTGGTAAAAGACACTAAGATATTATCTCAGAATCTTCTAGGAACAAATAGAAGAGCTAAAAGATCATAATGCCAGATAGAATTAACAATTGCCTTTAAGACTTATATGCTGTGAATGTGTTGCCCCAAATTTATATGCTGAAATGTAATTGCCAGCATGATAGAAATGAGAAGTGACGCCTTTGGGAGGTGATCCAACAAGAAGTATTTCATCCTCATGGATGAGATTAATACCTTATAAAATGTATCTCATATATTGTTCACTTTTTGCCCTTTAGCTTTCCCTTCTGTGAGGACACAGTCTTCTAAGTGCTATATCTTAGGTGAGGTGGTCATCAGGCATTAAAACCCACCAGTGTCTTGACCATGGACTTTCTAGCCTTTGTAACTGAGAGCAATAGAAAACTCATGTTCTTTATAAATTATCCCACCTCAGGTATTTTTTTATGGTGGCAAGAACAAAGACAGAGGCAAAGGTTAAAAAAAAAACAACAAGAAATGGAAATTTAGAGAAAGAAGAATCAGAATGGCCTCATGAGGTGGCTTCAAGAAGGAAGTACAGAACTGATGGGGAATGGAGACAACATGAAATAAATACGAAGGCAAAAATAAGTACCAGCCATTGTGAATTGTGCTGCCATAAACATTGGTATGCATGTATCATTATAGTATGCTGATGTTAGTTCTTTTTGCTAAATATCCAAGAGTGGGACAGCTGGGTCGTATGGTGTTTCCATTCCTAGTTTTTGGAGGAATCTCCACACTGTTTTCCAAAGTCGATACTGCTAATTTGAAGTCCCACCAGACAATGTGTATTTATTTTTACCCACAACATTGCCTGCACTTATTGTTGTTTGTATCACAATGGCCAAGTCACTGAACCAATCTAGGTATTCATCAACAGACAAACTGATAAAGAAAATGCAGTATATATACATAATGGAGGTTTACTCAGCCATAAAGAAGAATGAAATTATGGTGTTTTCTGATAAATGGAACGAACAGAAGAACATCATGTTAAGTGAAATAAATCACACTCAGAAAGTAAAGATCAAATATTTTCTCTTATGTTTGGGGAAGGGGTGATTTTTAAAAAATGGAATCTCATGATAATAAAAGTAGACAAATGGAGTAGAGGAAGGGGGTAGAGATGGAGGTGGCAGGCAGGGCATGGGGAAGTACTGGGAAGCAAAATCTACCAAATTATGCTAAGTTCATGTACAAATAGACCACAAGGAATGCTGCTTGTATATGTGATTCTAATGCACAGAATGAAATAATAACAATATTAAAATAACAATAATAAAAGAAGGAGATCAGTAGAGAAGAGCAAGCATATTGAGGAAGGGAGGCAGGGAGGACACGCGGGATGAGACTGATCAAATTATCTTTTGTGCATGTACAAATGTGATATAATGAATCCCACTACTATGTGTAATTGCAATGTAGCAATACAATCATTGAAAAAAATTATCACTGGGGATATAGCTCAGTGGTAGGGTGGCTGTCTAGCATGAGTAAGGCCCTCAGTTCAATCCCCAGCACCATCACACACATAAAAAGTCTCTTGCACAGATTTCCTTATCTTTTGGAATTGATCACTAACGTCTTTTGGTCTTAAGAATTCATCTTCCTTGACTTTTGTATAATATCCTTAAAATATCATTTTTATATTTTGATTAAAATCCTAGTAACAATCCTCAACAATTCCTTATTGCTTTTTAAACAGGAGAAATGATATGCTTGTAAGTGACAATAAAATACCTTAGGATTGGATGTTCAACATAGGTTCTACATTATGGTGTAGGAACTGATTATCTACAACTGAAATGATTCTCTACAATTATGCCCCATTCAGGCTTAACTGTGCACTTGCTGTTATGGTTTCCTTTCTGAAAGGGAAAAAAAAGTCTTTGTTAGCCTACTGGTCTACAGCTTTACTTTGCATGATGTCTCTCTAGACTAATCTGCCAAAAGCTTCCAGAACTGAAAGAACCACACTTCCTGTTTCTTTGCTATCTCACCTGTATCTATTCTACTTTGTGGTAAGAAATCATGTTGAATTTAATTAAACAGTGATAGAAGATCGTTTGAAGGACTTCTCCTGACTTGCTAGTCTGAATAGGTTGCTTTAGGTTCAGTAGGAATTGGCAAATCTCAAAAGATTATTTTCTGCTATTTTTCTTCTTTTGTCATAATTCTTTATTTATATTTTTCTTCTCATAAACATTATCACTTATGAAATTCTGCACCAAAATACAACGCTCTCTTTATGAAGTCAGAGCAAGGTTAGATGTTATTTACTCATATTTGAGTTTTCAAGTAACAAGTAAGGTAATATTTTTAAAAGCACAGCCTCTGCACAAAGGCATGACAATTTCAGAGTCACTCCTTTGGCAAGAAAGCTCATCACTCATACTAGACCTTGCAGCCATAATAGTTGTTGTTCCAGAGGAAACAATTTCCAGGAAATGCATTTACTTGCTGTAACCACCACCTACTTCATCAGACTGTTTTAGAATAACTTTTAAAGTGTTCTTTCCGGTCTTTGCCACGTAAGAAAAGAAACTAAGGAAAGAAATAACTTTAGGAAAAAGGCAGCTCAATAGTAAAACTAGCACGGTTTCACTAACTTAAGAAGAACTAATTTGAAATGTGTGGAAATTTAGGAGGAAAGGTTAAAATAGTGTGCATCCCTTTAGCTTTATGATCCAATATTGATGTTTTTCTGCAGAAGCATAAGAATATATTCTGGTGGCAGGGTGAAGGGAGAAAGAGAAACAAAATATTACGAAGGAAATCATGCGGAAGCTCTTAAGGAACAAGATAACAAAACAGAAAAAAAAAAGCATTAGCAAATTGTAAAGATATAGAGGTCCCAGCAATGTGCAAAGCCAATGATTAACAAAGTCACCTTAATTTAAGGCCAGGAAATGAGCAGAGATCAGTACATAGGGATTCATGGCAGTACTTTAAGGTGCTTAGAATTGAATTGAGATTTATCAGTCAACTGTTTTAACATATTTGAAAACGTGTTGTGTGAGTATATTGCAAAATTGGGTAAAATATATAATCAATTTCTACTTCTTTATGACAGCACACAGGATTATGCATTTCTGTCAAAATTTATAGCACATTCTTAGCTTTGTAAAGAGTAATTTTATCACCTCCTCTCTGCCATGCATTCCATCACTGTCCCCCTTCTTTCATGCTACCTACAGTTTTTTTGTGATTGCTGGGGATTGAACCCAAGTCCTGGAACGTGTTAGGCAACCGCTGTACCACTGAGCTATGCCCCCAGCACCTCTACCTACATTTTACTTTTGCTTTTTTTTCTCCTTTGATGGCCCTGTTAACTTTGTTTTCCATTTCTGAGAAAGTATACGTGGCACATTATGGAGAAATTTGAAATTAACAATTCAATTAAAGTCCCTCATTAAAAGCCACCAGTGTGCTACTCAGGGGCCAAGAGGCTTTGGCTCCCAGAGGCCTCCCGCTGGCCAATAACAAGGCTTTAAGATCTTTGAGTTTGGAAACAGAAAAGGAATATTTCCTTCAAGGCTTCTACAGTTTTAATCACTTTTGCTTCCAAGCAAGATCCTCCAATTTATTCTTACCGCACGGATTTTGTCATTACAAAAAAAAAAAAGCCACAAAGGGATCTAACAAGTATTCTTATCTTAATTTACCATCAAAATTGGATGAATGTGGGGAAAAAAATGCCCCTTGGTCTGATGTTTTGCTTGGCACTGAAATGTGAGAAAGCATGTGGTTGTACTTAGTAATTTTAAAAAATTATATTTAGCAAGTCATAGAGGAAAAAATATGGAAAAATTGAAGAGAAGGGAAATGATTCCCTTTCAGAGGTCATTTTAGAAGGTGAGTTATATGTTACGGTTCAAGATAATTTATATAAAAATTACATGTCAGTACAATCTAAATTACATATGAAGGAAATACAACACAGATCTACTATGGGAGGTTGGGAGGAGGAGGTGACATCTCCTGGTAGATGGGAGCTTGTTTGAATCTGGGACCACCAGGCTTAGTTTTGCATCCTGGTTAAGTTGCTGATGAGTTGAATGACACTGCTTACTAAATTCCTTAATCTTCAGTTCCTTGTTTGTAAACTGGGGATAATGATAGGAACTCCTCAAAGGGCTGTTTTGAGGAATAAAGAATACAACTATGTGCAGCCAGGTGCACTCTCAGGAAATGGTGCCTTCCATGATAAGCAAGCGTAAGTGCCCAAATTGGGTTTCCAATAAGGGCACAGAGAAGGGACCCCCTTGGGGGCAAAAGTGTCCCTGGCCACAGTTTTATTTGTCTTCACACATTTGGAAGTAGACCTAAGTGGCCAGAGGGAGGATGATGGAGCAAATGAAGCCTCTGGCTTCCCTCTCCTCCTCCAGGGGCATTTTTCTTCCTTAGGAGAGAGGCCTGGAAATGACCTTGGGCAGAGTGATCTCAGCATTAATTCACAAGGACCCAGTTGATTCTCAGGCAACTGTTCATTGCATTAGTTTCCTGAGGCTGCTATAACAAATGGAATCAAACTCAGTGGCTTAAAACCACAGAAGTTTATTCCCTCACAGTTTTGGAGGACAGAAGGCTGAAATCAAGGTGACGGCTAGGCCATGCTCTCTCTGAAGGCACCAAGGGACAGTCAACTGTGCTATCCCTTTCTCTTTGCTTCTGGGTTTGCCAGTATCCTGGAGTTCTTTGGCTGCCTCTGATCTCTGCCACCATTGCCACATGTGTTCTTCCTGTGTCTCTGCTATTAGTATACCCGTCACATTGGGTTCCAGACCATCCCACTCTGATATGAACTCAGCTTAGTTAGATTTTCAAAGACTGGCTTTCCAAACGACAGGTTCCATGAGTTAGGACTTGAACATATCTTTTTTTTTTTTTTTTAAGAGACAGGGACAGTGTATGAGAGAAAGAAAGACAGAATCAATTTTATTTAGTTTTGCATGTGACTTTCATTGCTCTGACACTTCATTGTGTATATAGTGCTGGGGTTTGAACTCACGTCCTTGTGCATGCCAGGCAAGAGCCATAACTGCTGAGCAACTGGTCTAGTCCCAATATTTTTGTTTCTTCATGTGCAAATTTCTCCTAAAAGAGGACCTTGTAATGTGTAATCGTTTTAAGATATGAAAAGTGCCCAATTTAAAATTTCTAACAATCAAATTGATGCCACACCTCATGGTTTCAAGTCCAGCATCGGAGATCAAACTAAGAAGAGAAACTACACTTCCTTTTCTTCTTAAAGCAAATGTTTGGAACTGGAACACTGGCTCCAACCTGGGACTTATAGCATTTTCATAGTTTTAGAAATGGACATTCTAGAATCTATACATATGAACTAATTACCATCATCAAAATATAACCTCAATTGATAGTAAACTGAACTAGCTTTCACACTCCTTTTAACATTGTTTAGACTCCAAGGAATCTGCACTGGAACCTTTAACCTCCATAACTATGCAGTTGGTAAATGTGAAAATATATACCTAGTGGCTGTAACAGAATGCCTCCAAAAAGAGGAAAAGAACAAAATGAAAATGAGAATACTGCTTTCCAATTCAAATCCTTTTAATTTTGTAAAAAAAAAGAAAGAAAAGTATATGGTGCAAATTGACATTAATTAGAGAAAAGGAAGTTTCTACTCTCTGTTCCTAAAGGAAAATTCTTTTGCTCATTCACTGGTTCCTTTGCTCCACAGCTGTGGTAAACAGAAGTTCAAGATGGTGTCCAAGACCCCAGCCTCCCCTGTGAGAGTTGGGAAAAGGACCTAGAGTTCCTCTTCTGTAGTCCATTTGACCTTGTGCCCTCTTGCAATACCCTCTGCAGTGGACCCAGTTAAACAGCATCTGGATTCTTGACCCATAGGAACTGTGATATTAAGAAATGTGTGTTGGGTCTAGAGTGGTGGCTCAGCAGTTAAAGCACATGCCTGTCATGCGCAAGGACCTGAGTTTGAACCCCAGCACCACGTACACAACTAAATGTCAGAGAAACAAAGACCAGATGAAAAACATAAAATTGATTCTAAAAAAAGAAAGATAGATAGATAGATGTGTTGAGTTAAGCCACCAAGTTTGTGGTAAACTTCCATGCAGCAATAGAAAACAAGAACATTTCTCCACAAATCAAAAAATTTTTTTGCCTGTATATGTAACAGTAAAACATAGTCTCTTTAGTTCAATTCAATAAGTAATTATTTAGTGTTTACTTAATAGGAGCAACATATACAGGAATATCCATCTTTGCCTCCAAATAATTTAGAGTAATGTAGACAAATAAGACAAATAGAATATAAGAATATAACTGGCAAGTACCATGAGCATGAGGCCTATGGAGAATCCATGGACAGGGAGGCTCTGATCCAAGGCAGCAGGAAAAATAGTGCAGACGTATTGGTGTATGGTTGCAGCAATTCTGTTGTAGTCCAAGCAAATTAGGCAGGTGAATGAGTCAGAAAGCATTCTTACATGGGGCTGGAGTGGGGGCTCAGTGGTTACCACGCTTGCCTGGCATGCATGAGTACACGAGTTCAAACCCCAGCACCACGTACACAACAAAATCTTGGAGCAACAAAAGCCACATGAAAAACTAAATAAAGTTGATTCTATCCTTCTCTCTCTTCCTCTCAAAAAAAAAAAAAATAAATAAAGCATTCTTACATTCAAGGTATCATTGGACCAACTCCACCTCTTCTGTCCCAGGTTCACAAGCAATTTCTATTGCAAAATATATGAGGGATTAGTGATGACGCTGGGGGCGTGGATATGTGGTGACATTTGGAGAGTAGCCAGCTAGGAGTCAGTCAGTTCTGCCTATGGTAATGGTGATCCATTTTCTATCATCTGACTGTTTTCACTTCTTTAACCCTTACCCAGTTTCCCCTCATCTGTTCACTTTTTCTCACTTCTTAACTCCATACCCAAACCCTGCCAGATGACTTCTGATTTCCAGCTCTCACAAGATCTATTTGCAGCATTTGTCATGCCTGGATGCTAATGTCTCTTGTTCAATCCTATGGTCAAAAAATAAATAAATAAAATACATATGCATGTATGAGCTTCAAAAAAATAAAAAAAAAAAATCAGGTTTTTTTACAGTGAATTCTTGAAAGCCCAGAATGGCTTATAGTTTGCAGAAAAGAGCCGACCTGCTTAGAAAAGTGTTAAACATCTTCAAAAAATGGGGATCATTCTTTCTCCTTCACTCACATCACTCAACACATCTTACAATCTAATCACACTTTTCTCACTGTTAGCCACAAAATTCTGTCCTGGTACTCACTTTGTTCACAGTGGAATGACCTTCTATCAATTCTCTGGTTATGCAAATCTTTCTCTGGTGCAAGGCAAAATTCAAAGGCTACCTCTTTCTTATCTCCTTTTTTATTTCTTTCTTTTTTTTTTTTTGAAGGAGAGAAACTTTTTTTTTAATTTAGTTTTTCCATATGGCTTTTGTTGCTCTGACATTTTGTTGTGTACAGTTTGAACCTGTGTCCTTGCACATGCCAGGTAAGTGCCATAACTGCTGAGCCACTGCTCCAGTCCTATCTTTTCTCTTACATTTTTTTTTTATTTGCATGCTGGAGATTGAACTCAGAACCTCAAGCACTATCTCTTTATCTAGCTTACTTATACCTCTCTTTAATATCTACTTTATTTGCCCTACTATTAAAATTTTTTCACTTAACATTTTTGAGACTCTTTCCTCCCTTTTAAAGTTGGAATCATAAAGGTATACCCAACAGGGTTGTTACGAGTAATAAATTGATCAAATTGTAATTCAATAATACATGATGGCCTGCCCCAGGCACTCAGATGATGATGATGGTAATGGTAATGGCAATGGCAATGGCGATGGCGATGGTGATGGTAGCGCAGATGGTGGTGGTGGTGGTGTAGTCACTTCCCTTCTAGTGTTTAATACATTGCAAAGGTGATTGCATGCTTCATTCCTCTTCTGTTTCTCCAAACTTTCAAGCAGTACTTTCAGAAAAGTTCCTTTGAATTGAACTGGCTACTGTACTTGCTTCCATGACCCTTGACTGTTCTTTGGCCACGACTCTCACAGCTCATCGATCTCGTCATCAACCTCTGTGTATCCACGAGTTTTGTATTATAAGAGTTTATTATTGCCTGCTCTCTCTTTCGTTCCCCTACACAGCCCCGCTAATGACGAGTGTCCATGTTTACAACTTATACTTGTAGGTGGTCCACCCCCAAGTCTGTTTCCAGGCTGCACGCTCCCTTGCATCGCCTGCTTTTTATGGGGCATGATGTGCAATGGTTATTCAGCTTCTCTGCATGCACGGTTCATTTTCTCTCTCCCTCACACCCTCAGAGCTAGTCTCAGAGCCTGTCAACAGCACATTCACAGAGTCTGTCACATCTGTACCTTCCTTTCCCTAGCAATTAGGCTTTCATTATCTCACGCTAGTGTTCCTTCACTTGCCTTGTTCCTGCCTGCCCTTCTCTCCAGGTTCATCCCTTGCAATCTATCCAACCCACGCACGGCTGCCAGACTGATGTTCCCCAAACAAGGCTATAATTATGTTACTTCCATGCTTAATCATCTTGAATAGTTCCTGGCTGCTCTTTAACTATTAAATAAAGTCTAAACTCTTTAACCTGATATGGATGGTCCTCTCTAACCTAATTCCAAATTACTCTTTGATGACCCTTCTACACATCTCTTAAGTTTCAGCATGTATTGTGTTTTTATATTATTGTTTCCATGCATGTCTGACTTCTCCTATTGGATCACAAGAATGATGACTTATTCTGTTTTTTATCCCACTACCAAGATGTCCATCCATGCCACGTACATCTATTGACTGCCAACTCTGTAAGGCATATAGCATAGAGTCTAGAGGATGAAAGACCAGGTCAAATTCTGAAGTTACATTTTCAGAACTTCAAGTCTAATAAGGAAACTATGGGCATAATAATACTGTTTGATAGAGACCAGTAAGTATATTAAATGAGTAATATTGATCTTCAGGAAGAGCAATTTTAAGAATTAGCATTTTAAGTGAGCCTTTCTCTTCTAGGAGAGGGAGGCTTGAATATGCAGAGAAGGGGTACTGGCATTTCACATGCAAGCACATCATAGAATAAGGTAAAAAGACAGGAAATGGAAGGATGTTTCTGTGGAATAGTACCTCCTTCAGTTCACCCATAGCATTAGGCACCAGAATGAAGACAAAAAGGTTGGAAAGGAAGGTTGGGGTTAGGGAGGCTTGCATGATAAATAAAGGAATTTAAATTTTGGTTAAGGGGGAAGTATTAAACATTTCTGAACAAAGGACTTGTATGTTCTGAGCTGGGCCCCAAGAAGAATCATCTGAAAGACGGACTGGTCATGAGTGGAAAATGGTGTGGGAAGACCTCTCAGGAGACTTTAATAATTGTAATATACATGAAAGCCCAAACCTGAGCAACAGCAATGGAAAAAGGAGAGAAAAGAGAGAATGAGGAAATATGAATTGTTAACAAAGGGGACACAATCAGTGACGTGAAGATTTTGAGCTTCAGGGTAAAAGGTGCACACACAGGTGTGTAAGTTGGAGAAAAAGGTATTGATTTTGGATAGACAGACTTTTAATACCCAATGGGATTTACAGATGAATGGATCTAAAAGACAACTTTAAAAATCATTTCATGGGGCTGGAACGGTGGCTCAGCGGTTTCGGCGCTTGCCTGGCAAGCATGAGGACCCAAGTTCAAACCCCAGCACCACATACACAACTGAGTGTTGGAGCAACTAAGGCCATGTGAAAAATTAAATAAAGTTGTTTCTCTCTTTCTCTGTCTCTCTCATTGTCCCTCTCTCTTTAAAAAAATCATTTCATTATTTTATTTTGCATTTTATTACTGATTGAGAATATTGAACATCTTTAAATGAACCTATCGTCTACTCACATACCTATGTCATTGTCTATTCAATTTTTTGCTCATTTTTGTATTGGGTGGTAGAAGGCTTTTTTTTTTTTTTAATATATTCTGGAAATGACTTTGTCATCCCTCTCAGTCCATGAGTTTTCTTTGTATTTTCTTTTAATTTTTATGGAAATAGAGTCTTTACTTTTGGAAGTCTGATTTATCAAGTATTTCTATTACCCATATCAAGGTCATGAAATCATCTTATGTTTTCTTTTAGAAGTTTTACAATTTTAATGTTCATGTCTCAATCTATATCCATTTTGTGTTACCATGGAACTGCACATTAAAACCACAAGAATACATTCTATACAATTATTAGAATGACTAAGATGAAAACGATGGACAATTACAAGTGCTGAAAAAGATATAGAGTATACTTCTTGTATAGTGCTAATGGGGTTATAAATAACACAACCAGTTTAGAAAACAGATTATCAGTTTTTTTATAAAGTACAATAGGTAGTCTACTACCAAGCAATTCCATACCTAGATATTTCCCAAGAAAAATGAAAACATAGATATATACCCCAAAGATTTTCCAAGAATGTGCATAACATATTCTTTATAACCCCAAATTGGAAACACCCAAAATGTTGGTTAATAGATACATGGTTAAGAAAACTGCCATGGAATACTACTTAGCAATAAAAAGGGAATGGACTACTGAGATATGCAAGAACATGGGTGATCTGAAAAATGTAAAGTAAATGAAATCAGACACAAAAGGCAATATAACACATGGTTCCATTTTAATGAAACACTGACAAAAATTACAACTAGTTGATAGTGACAGAGAGCAGATCAACCACTGTCTAAGTTGGAGAGACAGAACAGAAATTTCTGTAAAGAGTCTAGAGGCAATTTTTGCGGTGCGAAGATTTCATTGCATTTGACCTAAGTCAAATGTACGGAGCTATGCACGTGCAATGAGTGCCACTATTGTACATAAAGCATGCTTCAGCAAAGAGAAGTGGGGAGTTCAACAGAAACATCAAAGCTGTAAATACAGTATGGAAAGTCCTGAAATTAAGAAGTCACAGAGGTAGAAGAACGCAGGAGGAAGATCTTTGGAGGGTATTTACCTGTAGGCAGTTGGAGGCGGCAGGAAGAAAGACAGAGTGTTCTCAGAAAGAAAGGAGGAGAATTTAGAGAAGAACATTTCAGAAGGGTAGGGTGTGTGACACTGGGCACTTGCTTTAGGTCCAACTCTGCTATATGAGCGAATGGCCAAATCAAGTAATCCAGACAGATTCTTCTGTCCAAAGAGAGACAGAAGCAGCAAAACAAACTGTGAGGGTCTGCCTGTATGTTTTCCTATAACTGAAGTCCTAGTGAAATTGTGCAGTGCTCCAATTTTAGACAGATTATTGGACTCAAACCCTTATGGAAGTACCTGGCTTTCCATCAGTAGCACTGGTATTATCGCTTAAGACTACTTAATGCAAAATAGCAAAACAGATTTGCTACTGATGAGGACCTGGCAGGCAGCCAGTTAAATCGCATTAGAGCCACATTAGCAGATCCGGAAAAGAAAGGTGGATGGATGACAGCAGCCGTGGAAAGGTGAGGTGACATGGAACAGTTCCAATCAGCATGGGCAGAAGATGGCTGGCAAGGCCACACTGAAGCACCACTTCAAATGATAACTAGTTTTGTGGTGTTATCGACAAAAACAGTAGCTGAAAGACTCAAATGCTGGGCTTTGTGTGCCTGATAGGGTGAGATAGGGAAACTCAGAAGGTTCCTATCAACAGCTACGCACCAAGGTAAACCTCACAAATGTACCCATTGCAAGAAAAGCCACTGCAAACCTTTCCAGCTGTCTTCTTATTCTCTTAGTGAAAGCATGGGAAACTGGGCTGTTATATAGCAGCTGTCGCACGGAACGTGTTCATCTTGTTTCCTGGGCATTCCAATACGTTATTACCTTTTTAAAATTTTTTTTATTAAGGAGTTGAGTTATTGTACAATCATAAATGCACGTAAAGTAACAATATGATATGCACTTGTTCTTAGACCAGAATTACCCCCACTAATACATCATTTTTAAAACTAAAAGGTAAAACTAGAACTCTATCCTGAATCTCCACTTGATTATAAATGCTTGTGAGGGGAATAATTTGCCCAGAGGACCGATTAGGTGACTGCTTGTATTTTGCTTCTGAGTCTGACTGGGATATCTTTAGGCCCAAAAGAATAAAATAGACAAGGAATATTTTTAAACACTTCAGGCAAAGAAGATGGAAAACAGAACAAAAGATGATAATATTAAACAGGGGACAAAAAGGTCCAGGAAAGGGAGATAAAAATAAAAGGAGAAGGAGAAAAAGAAAAATGAGCTATACAGCAAGGTATGATCAAGGACAAAGAAAAATGGCTGTGGAAGGGTGCCCACCTTGGGTCCGGACTTCAATTATTATCATGTCCTCTTTCAGCCCTTTCCAGTTGGCCCCTTTGGAAGTCCTTTGCCCAATAACTCAATATGATTATCAGACTCCTTTGAGGGTAAAGGAGAAGAATAATTCTGCCTCCTTATGAGTCAGAAACTAGACACACAGAGATGAAAAGACAAGAGTCCCTGGCCTCAAGCAGATTGCATAGTTTAAAAGACAAAAACATAAGCGGGTATATACAAGGAACAAACTTGATGCAGAGGGAGAATCACTGGTGCTAATTACTAGATTAGGAGGGTTGGCAGCAGGGGACAGGAGAGCTTGGAACAGGAGTTCTAAAGGGTACCTAGCATTGGTCCAGGAAGTCAAGCAGTGGCAAGCCAGGACTTTCAGGCAGAGAAGATGGTCTATCTGCAGGCACAGGAGCATGAAACACCACAGATACGAATTTAGTGATTCAAAGACTATGTCCTGCTGGAGCAAACTGCGTGAGGGTGAACAGTTGGAGAAGCGGCTGAAGTACACACAAGAGCCGTCTCAAATCATATGTGAAACTGTTGATGGCTTCCTAAGGTATTTTAATTTAAAAGTCCTTCTGGCTGAAAAACTGAGCCGGTACTGCCACTGAGGCCCAGAACACTTTGTGCTGGCATGCTCTGACTCAGTTCCACAGCCTGGCACATAGGAGCATGCTATGTAAGCAAGCTTGTGCACTTTGAATACGGCCAACACTGTATTCCAGAAATTGTTTTTAGTACATTATATATATTGACACTTCACTGCTCATACCTTCCCTGCAGAAAGCAGTACTCTTATTATTCTTATTTTATATAGAGATTAAATGATTTGCCCAAGGTCACACAGTAGTAATGGGAAAGCCAGGATGTTGAACCCAGACAGACCAAGTCTATAGCTTGTATTATAAATCATCTCGCTGCATAGTTCTCCTGGGGGCCAGCAGTGCTCTCCTGACCTGGGCGAGTCAGCAATGCCCAGCAGGATCTGAGTGATTAGCATAGCATTGTAGACAATGTGCTGATGAGCTCCCACTGCGGATGCAGAGAGTAATCCTTGCCTGGTTACGAGAGCAGTGTTCTTAACCCACTACCATAGTTTACTTACTGCAAAGAATTAATCTAATCCTTAGGAAATAAATTATTTTAATAAAATTTTACTTTCAAAGCATTGGACAGTATGGCTCTGTCAACTATATAGCTTATGACCCTGCAGTCCTGGCACTTTCCAATAGTCTATGTTCAGATAATGGAATATTTATCAGTCATTAAATATATTTCTATTATTTGTAATCTACTATTTATCCTTCCCCTCCTTCCTTTCTTCAGATTGTTGTGGGAAAACAGTTGAAAAAGAAAGAAAAGGAGAGGCTGCAACTCTTCCCCAAATTTCTTCAGGGCAGCAATTTCAATATAAGTATTGCTTGGTGAGGAAATCTTTAAATGGGCCAATATTTTCTTAATCTTTACTTCAAAGTTATCTAGGTTCACTCAAAAGACAGGCAGAGAGGCATGTGGACTCAAGATATGAAGTTTAAATCCTTTTATTATAGGATTCTCATGAATGAAAATCAAAATGAAGAAAAATAAAGCCAACTGCTAAAAACATAATTTTCTTCTGGTTTCTGCTCCTAAATTCTTTATTCAATATAAGAGGAAACGGGCACAAACCTCACAGGTCAGCAGTGTAATAAAAGATCTACACAGTTGTTGGAGGGAGGGGAAACAGCACTTGCCAGTGTCTCTCTTGCTGCTCTCTTGGTAGACTCCCTTTTGCAGTCAGGCTTTGTTGAGTGACAGCAGCTTTTTTCTTTTGCAAAGTAACTGCTATGTGGTAGGGAATAGACTTTTGCAGCTATTTTTAAAAAATATATGTATATTTTAAAAACTTTTCAGCAAGGTAATTCCTGAGCTATTTTATATACAGATCCAAAATATTATTAATGCCCCTTATTTTTCTCTGATGTGTTTACTTAATACCTTTGAAATGCTAATAGAATGTAGCTAAGCAGGATTTTGAAACATAGCTGAGATCCTAATTCATTTGGTAGCTTTATGTGCTTGCCATCTCTCCATAGTACCTATGCTTAGAAGTTTATAAAATCCCCCAATATTAGTTTATTTTTGAGGCATGAATTTCTTGGGGGAATTTTTTGCATAATAGGATTTCTAGAGGGAAACATAAGTATATAAATAAACAACCTTCCTGAAAAGCAAAATCAGTAGTCTCTACTGTTAGTGGTCCACTTCAATCACTGGATGTTGATAGTTATTTTGCACATTTTTTTTTAAATCAGTGCTCTCTATACAATGTTTTAGTTTATAACAAATATTTTATAATATTCTTTCTCCTGTCTCAGGATGAAAATAATAGATAATACCACATAACTACATATACAATTTCAAAAAATCAATAATATGTGCTCCCAGTGATATAAAGGAGAAATAAGAAGACACTAACTTATAATAAGGTAATTTGTATTTCAGCACAAAAATCTTCCAGGCACAACTTCATTGGCAGACACTATGAAGTAATAAAATGTTTGCAACTTATAAAGGGATATTTGCATTTAGAGAAATGAGAAATCAGAAGGTTTTCTTTTAACCATCAGAAGAAAATCAAAGATTAGCACTTAGGTGGATATTATAATAAAAGAGTATTCAATACATATGAGAGACATGAAAAAAGTTCATGTTTATATGTAAAATAGTTCCAGGTTCAGATACAGAGTTTCCTTTTATATGCATGTCCTATGGGGATTTTGCAATTTGTGTGGGATCCGGAACAATTGCTTATTGTATGAAGTTGTCCCCCAATTACAAATGAATAGGCTAGTGGGCCCATGCCCTCCTAATGCCAGGAGCTGCCTCCATGCTGATTTTTTACTCTAAAAATAGCCCAGCAAATACCCACTGTCTCCTGTAGGGGGCAGTGCCAACCCTGCTAAGAACCAGTGCTCGAGGAGAAGCAGACTTTTCTACCACAGAATTAAAATTTTAACGGCAATTCTTAAAATAAGAATTCAAAGTAAGTATTCAAATCCACATGCACATTTCCTATATTTTAAATAAGAATTAAACTAAAGTGATGAACTAAATAAGATGATGAAATAACCTCAGTGCAACTGAAATACATGCTTATTGAACAGAAGCATGAATACTGCTTTGTCCTGTGATGTCGCAACCGTTATCTCTAAGTGTGTCCCCAAAAGATTCCTTCAGCATTGCACTGACAAAGTCACTCAATATTGCAAAGTTCTTGCTCTGAGAATAGGCTTTGTCAGAATTGAACTTTTCTTATAGATATTTCTATGTAGTGGTGGGTAGCAACAAATAATTTCACACATTTTAAGGAGAGCTTTTCTGAAGTGTGAGAATTGAGCCACAGATGAGAAGTGATGCTGGGTTGTAGACAAAGAGTTTGTTTACACGATGAAACAAAATCTAACTATTAACACTTAGAGAGCAATCAGTTATTAACATGACAATCTATCTGAGTGGGGACAATGAGAGAAAGGAGGAGAGAAACAAATGTAAGAAACAAAGTAAATAACTTATGGCTTTTCAAGCCAGACAATGCAACTAGAAACTCTGGATTGTATTTAACTCGTGTTCTAGATATTCACACATTTAAAATAGTTTTCAAAAGACAAATGACAAATGTCAGCCAACATCTCCTTCTCCGGAAAGGGACACAAAGAACACCAGTGGTTTTCAGTCCTGGTTGTAGTAAATGATGGCCCAGGTGATACGCTGCCAGGTGAGCCTGTCTATGGCTTCATTGTAAAACTGGAAAAAATTCCTGGCCATACTCCTGTGCCTACAACCTGCATCATATGTAATGTATTTGGTTAACTAATACAACATACTAAACCTTAGTGTTGATATCTATCTATGAAATGGGGATTATAATTATTTTTCTGCTAGATTTTTAATTTTTTAAATTAAAAAAAATTATTGGCACCAGGAATTGAACCCAGAGGTGCTTAACCACTGAGCAACATCCCCAGCCCTTTCTGAGACAGGTCTAAGTTGCTTAGGCCAGACTCTACTAAACTTTTTATATGGCTTTATTGAGGCTTATTTTATGGATTGTACAACACAGGCATACATGTTAAAAGTTCAATAAACATTGGTGATCATTACAGTGATTATTATTACTCATATGCTGTGTATCATGTTTCTAAGGGTTCCTTCCATCTTTTTCTTGCAATTAATTTTTGGATATGAATATCATGTTCATGTCATTGACCCATAACAATGTCACTCTAATTCTGTAGCCATATGAAGGAAGACCAAGTTATTGGATACCATTTTTCTTTGTTGAGGAATATTTGCTTGTTCTATATTTAACCATCTATATCACTAACCTGTTGCTTAGTCTTAGTGGCTGTTGCTTTGAGAGCTAACACTGATCTATTTCTAAAGGCTACTGCTTTCAAATTGTGTTCCCCACAGCTCATACCTTTCTCTCTGACCCAAGCATGTTGGGAGGATGAGTGAGCAAGACACCTTGCACTTACAACAGTGGTTCTGGTGTGCTTTATCTGCCATATAAATTTCAGTGTTTATATCATATTTCCTTTGAACAAAGGGATCCTTGGCTGAAAAGTTTCAGAAACTATTACTCTCTACATTCCAGCTTTTCTGAGTATAGCAAAGTCCAAACTGCTTGGAATGACGTTAAGTTTTGCAATTGACATTCTATATATTGTTTCCAGCATGACTGGATTTATTCTCAAATAAAATAGCCTTTTATTTTTGTATTACTCCTACACTGGAATAAGATCTTTGTTCTTCGTTATAACCCAACATGGTGCCCAGCAGATCTCAATTTTATTAATGCCTTTGGTGTCAGACACTTTCAAGGTGTGGGTAATACAACATTGTATAATCACTGGTCCCTGGCCCTGAAAACTTTACCTGTCAATGAGAAAGACTAGCAGAAAATCCCAGATAACTGAGACAGTGAGAGATCTGGATGAAGAGCTTTGCAAGTTTAGAGCAAAACCCATATAATCCTGTGCTAGGAAATGAGGGACTTTCCACCCTGGTGGTGACATCTGCACTGACTCTAGAAAGACAAAGAAAATGTATCAGGGTTAGTGCGGGTCCAGGAAGTGAGGGAACCATGAGAACAAATGCTGGAGTAGGAAAGTGCTGCTATTTGAGTTTCTCTGGATAAGCATCCGCTGGACTGGCAGGGAGGGAAGGTAAGAGTGAGGTTTCCCACTTGAACGACTAAGTGAATGGGATGAGCCATGGAAAAATGGAAAATGAGAATGAAGGAGCATTAGAAATGAAACCATAGAAAAAAAGGCTCTACAACTTGAGGACAGCAATGACACTAATAAGGAGGACCAGCCAGTGGAAGAGAATAAGGAGGAGAGGAAGGAAGAGCAGGAGAGGAGAGTGGAGTCCTAGAAGTCACATGTTTCAGAGGATGGTGGCCAACAGTGATAACCATGCAGAAACATCTGACCTAATGAAGAAGGATGATACCCTCAAGATTGTGTGTCTGTCAGTACCCCATGAAAACAACTTCAAAAGAACAGGAAGAATGGAAACAAAAGCAGGAGGAGTTGTATTGCTAACAGGAGATGAAGAAGTAGATGTCAGGAGGACCAGGTGATGTTTTCTAACAATTTTGTGGAGATGCAGGACAGAAGGGTGGCTTGACCAGTGAAGGAAGGTCAAGGGAAGAAAGTTTTAGAGCACAAAGGAAGGAAATTTTTCTTCCTTCAACACCCGCTGTGTAGGTAATTTTTTGGGTACTCTCTGATCTGTGAACCATAAGCTAAAGGGAAAGGGAAGGAGAAAGAAAAAGTTACAGAAGAAAAGGAAAATTGGAGGAGATGATGGGATGAGGACCACCAAGAGGAAATTCACCTCCTCTAGACCAAGCATCACTGCAGTGGGTTTAGAGCAGACAAGGCACACTTATTTGACGGCAAAGTTTCTGGAATTTTCTCAGTTTGGGTGACTGACCTGAATAAAGGGCTTTTCTAAAATAGGAGTAGACTTGTTAAAATGATAGCTTGAATTTAATAATAGCTAACATTTAAGGAATGCTTCCACTGTGCCAGACATCTGCTAAGCCCTTTATATATATTGACACATTTACTGGATGATCCTATGATGGAGGAAGATTTTCATTCCCACTTTGTACAGGAGGAGAGGGATACACAGAAGGATTAATTGACATGCCCAAGGCCACAGAGCTACTGTGAATTGGAGCTAGCACTTGAACTCATGCAGACTGTACCTGGAGTTTGTCCTTTTAATTCCTGTATCACTCTGTCTATCCCAAACATTTCTACATGAATTACATAATGATCCTTAGCCTACATGCTCTTCTCCTGGACCGAGACAGGATTTGGCTATTTGGCTTTCTGCTGTGCTTCAGGAAAGGCACACTGTACTTCAAGAAGCTCATGAATATCAAAACCTTAATCATAGCTATTTGGATGACACGAATTCATGCTTTACAGACCAACCATGGCCCTAGTCATATTAAAATCAAAGTTGCAAAATAAAGAAACATTCTGAAAAAACCTTGTCTGCTTCATTTAGATAACAGTGTGCAGAATGAATTGAAAGATAAAAATGCTCAGCATTTACCATTTCCTTTCCTTTTTTTTTAAATTTTAGGCCCTGCGGTGTTATGGATGATATCATCAGGCAATTTGGTTTGAATATGTTCCATGCTGGACTGTGCAGATTACCTAACTAATGACATGCACACTCCTTGCCATTGTGACACCTCTCTTCTTACAAGTGGGAATTTCAAGTGACAGACTAAAGCTGTTTGCTATCAATTTTGCAAAAAAACACACCTGCCAGATAGCCACGATTTAGTTCAGAGACCGAAATCGATTAATATTCTAATTTGTTACCTGTCATTAGTGTCACACTATATTATGCCAAGCCAAAAGTGATAACCTTTATATAATATATGCTCCTAAAGGAATTTGATTTTAGGGCTATGTTTTATTTTTGCTTATGTTGTTCCTTGTATGTAAATCCCATTAGAAATTTCAATTACACAGGCAGTAAAAAATTGTGATGGATTAAAATGAAAGCATAAAATATGCACTGTTACCTCCTTTTATTAACACTGCATGGCTGATTTATGAAATGTTTTTTTCCCCCAAAACCTATTTACTATACCACTATATAATTTTAGGTATTTTGCTTGTTCTTCCTATCATATGAAGGAGAGTGCTAGCAAAATGATGTTTTCTTGTAGGTGTTACTCAGGTCCTCTATTATGTTAGGTGACTAATCAGAAGCAAATCTCTATGGAGGGGGAGACATAATATGCTTTGATTTCCAGTACTTAATAAAGGGACACAGGATTGGGGCAATGATTTTGCAAGGAAAAACGTATGATTAACCAATGCAACAAGGACAAAAAAATGAGAATTTCATATGTAATTTTTCTTTCTAGCTGACTGTTTTCCTACTGATGAACAGGAAGGAGAAAATAAAATAATAGCTAGATCTAAATTTAAAAAGGCTAAAAGATGCAGGAGTTGCCATTATAAAATGGAAACCTTTTCCTTTTCAATGTGAATGACATAGTTAAGTGCTGAAATGATGCTTTCCTTAGTGCTTGAAATGGAATACTTACACTTTAATAATATGCTTTAATTTTTCAGCATTTTGAGCCATGCATGGTGGTGGAGTAATCCCTATAGCTAGAGAGTTTGAGGCAGGAGGATTGCAAGTTCAAAGCCAGCCTCAGTAACTTAGAGAGGCCCCGAGAGACTCTGTCTCAAAATAAAAATTATAAAAGGGTTGGAGATGTGGCTCAGTGGTAAAGAGCCCCTGGGTTCAAACCTTGGTATAAAAAAAAAAATTCATCATCTTAAAGCCTCAAAGTCTAGGAGAGATGCTTTGAGATATGTTATTGACATTCACTCATTCGTTTACTCATCAAATACATATTGAGTGTGCTAGGTGCCAGCACCCAGCACATACAAGTATGAAGGAAACAGACTCAATTTCTTACCCTCATAAAATTTACATTTTTGGAAGGATCTGGAAAAATTAAAAATCAAATAATAAAATACTTAATATAGGGAGACCCTGGACTAAAATCTGCCTTAACTTACTTTGTCAATATCCATCTATTCATGAATGTTAACATATGAAATTCTCATTTTTTTTGTCCTTGTTGTCTTGATTAATCGTACCTTATTCCTTGCCAAATCATTGCCCCAATATGTAAGACTATGTTGAATGAATAAAAAAAAATACTTACTATGGAAGATGGTGCTAAGTAAAGTTGTAAGAAATAAAACAGGAACTTGGGACAGGAAATGCTGGCAAAGAAGGAGTGGGTTGGAAGGAGATGCAATTTTAAATGTATGGTTGGGGAAGTCCTAAGGAAGAAACCGATTTGGGGCAAGGACCTACAGGAGATGAATGAATGAGCTCTGCTGATAAATGGGGAACATTTCAGTCCTGTGGTTATCAGCCTTTGCCATGAGTCTCACTATTTACTCTTCCAGAGGAAGAGAGCATACTGAAGAGAAGGCAGGATGTGCATTTGATCTGGTATTATTCATTGCTTTCTCTGCTTCCCTATAACACATTTCTCTCACAGCTGATATTTTAAGAAAATATTCTTTTAAGTGAGAGTTTGTATCCATAATGCATGCATTTGACTTCTACCTGGGAGTTAAAACCTCATAATACCTGGAGTTTGTATATCAGTCCATTAACTCAGCAGCAGAGCAAAGAAATGGAAGATTTCTTGCATTTCTTATTCTAGAACTCATCTACTGGACCATCTCCATCTCTCTTCTGTTATGGATCTTCCTGCAGAGAATAGTAATTACTGATCACTGGACTAAGTGTATGTCTCAGATGAACCTGAATTTGTTAAAAGTAGATGCAGAAATGAATGTTTCTAATTACTGAGGGATAAGAAGTTGATTCCTCTTATTTTTCATTTGGTTTTTCGGTGTCCTTATAAATTATTCTTATAAAATTAAAAAAAAAAACTCTCATCTGGATTATTGCAACAGTATACTTTATCTTCTGTCCTTCTATAAGCCGTTTTCCATACTGTAGCAAGAATGATTTTTGAGATACATAAGTCAGATCAGGGGAAACCTCTGCTCAAAAATGCTCTGCAAGGCATTTTATTTCACTTGGTATTTCACTCATCTTTTGCCACTTTCTGTCTTATTCATTCTCCTCAAGACACCTCAGATGTTTTGATATTCCAGGTTGAATTCTAAGTGCCTTTGTCCTATTTGCTGGATTTTATGAGAGCTTCCTCCTTCACTCCCTTCAGGTCTTTTTATGAAGGAAATCAGTCCTGATAATCCTAAAGCCAACAATCCTTTACCTTTAACCTCTACCCTGCCTCATTTACTTTCTTACGTCTTCCACACTTCACTGACCACATACGAGGCACTATCTATAGTTGCTTCTTTATTATCTCTTTCCCCTCACTAGAATATAAGCTCTGTGAGGGCTCAAAACTTTGCTTCCAACACTTGAAAAGAGTGTCTTAAACATAGAAAGAGTTCAAAGGTGACAAAAAGACAAGTTTAAAATTCAATTGAAATGCCACTTTCCTTGGGGAGAGCAATGGCAGAGTGAGGCTCTAATTGTCACCCACCTTCAGAAACACAGCCTTGAACATCTAACCACACATAAAAATACCTTCACAAGAAAGAGCGAAGGAAACCAGATGAGAGAACACAATACCTGGTTACAGCACAATAACAAGACGAGATGCATTGAAGAGGGCAGGAAGGACAGTTTGTTACCTGCCATCACTCTCCCCCACTCCTAGGCCCCACAGCGAGGAGAAAGATACGATGTGTTGTGGGAAAGAAAGAGAAGTAAGCACAGGACTTTGTCTTGGTTCTGCTACAGTAATACCCAGCACATGCAGACCCTGTTTTTGGCAAGACTGAGTCTTTAGCCCCACCTAAGCACCAGGAGGAACTACACAGTCCCGGGCTTCAGGCATGAGTAACAGACCCAGTCTCTGGCATGTACACTTGCCTGGCTGATGTTGGTAGCTCCAAGCAATGTACAGCCCTCAGCAGCTGCTCACGTGGGTGTCCCAGAGCCACACTGGGCTCTAGGATTCTGTTAGTGCTCTGGGATTTCGGTACTGTGACGTCAGCCTTTGGAATCTTGGATTTCTGGGGTACCCCAGTCCCTTGCTGGGTATGTCTGCCCCAGGCTTCTAGTATGCCCCAGCAGCAGGCCTAACATAGTGGGTCCTGACTTCTACAGCACCCCAGATTTCTGTTACATCCTAGAACTGCACCTGCCACAGAACTTTACCAGACAAAACCAATCTGTGAAGATAGAAAAAAACTTCAGATATGCAGACACAGAGGCACAACAACAAAGATCAAGAACAACTGGGGAAACACGATGCCATCATTGGTGGGGTCCTGCCCAACTCTTAAACCTGAACTAATACAATGCTTCTCAAACTCTTCAAAAAATTGAAGAGATAGAATACTTCTGAACTCATTTTGTGAGGCCAGCATCACCCTGATACCAAAGTTAAATGAAGATCCTTTTTTAAAAAAGGAATCTATAGGGGCTGGAGCGGTGGCTTAGTGGTTTCGGCGCTTGCCTGGCAAGCACGAGGACCTGGGTTCAAACCCCAGCACCATGTACACAACTGAGTGTTGGAGCAACTAAGGCCATGTGAAAAACTTAGTAAAGTTGTTTCTCTTTCTCTGTCTCTCTCACTGTCCCTCTCTCTTTAAAAAAAAAAAAAAAATCTATAGGAGAATATCCCTGATGAGCACAGAAGTAAAAATCCTCAACCCAACACTAGTAAATGGAATTCACCAGTATATAAAAAAGATCATGCACCAAGATGAAATGGGATTAACTCTAGGGATGGAAGGACAGCTTAATGTAGCTGAATCAATACATGGGGTACATCATATTAACAGAATAAAGGACAAAACAATATGTCAATTTCAATACATAGGAAAGAGTTGACAAAACTAAATATCGTCTTAGGAGAAAAAACTGTCAACAAATTAGGTGTAGAAATAAAGTACTTCAACATAATAAAAGACCCCTAAGACAGACCCACAGCTATCATCATACACAACAAAGAAACATTGAGAACATTCCTCTATGCTCTGAAGGCAAGGATGACTGTTCTTGTCACTTTTATTCAGTATAGTATTGGAGGTCCTAGCCAGAGTAATTTGGTCAGAAAGAGAAATACAAAATATCCAAATTGGAAAGGAAGAAGGTAAACTGTCCCATTTTCATAAAGCACCAACATATACACAGTGATAAATGTCTCCACTAGCAAAACCTGCAGAATTAATAACCTCAGTAAAGTTGCATGACTCAAGATCAACATTAAAAAAATCAGTGGTGTTTCTATGCACAATGAACTATCTGAAAAAGAAATCAAGAAAACAATCCCATTTATAATAGCTACAAAAGAAAACACTTCAGAATCAATTTAACCAAAGAGGTAAAAGATCTCTACACTGAAGATTATAAAACTTGGTTGAAAGAAGTTGACCCAAGAGTGTGGAAAGATAGCCCATGTTCATGGATTGGAAGAATTAATATTGTTAAGGTGTCTATCCTATCCAAAGTGACCTACAGTCTCATCACAAGCCCTATCAACACATCAACAACATTCTTCACAGAACTAGAAAAAAAATGTGAAGTTTGATTGGAATCTCAAAGGGCTCCAACTTGCTAAAACAATGATGAAGGCAAAGGACAGAGCTGGAAGCATTACACTATCTGACTGCAAAACATACTAAAAAGCTATAGAAATCCAAACGCCAGGCTCTAGCCTTAAAACAGATACACAGGGGCTGGAGAGGGGGCTCAGCGGTTATGGCGCTTGCCCAGCATGCACTAGGATGCTAGTTCAAACCCCAGCACCCACATATACAACGAGGTGTTGAAAAAATGAGGGTCAAATGAAAAACTAAAAATAAAAATTGATTCTCTCTCTCTCACTGTGCCTCTCTCTTAAAAAAAAAAAAACACAGATACACAGAACAACAGAGCAGGAAGATAGTCACAAGTAAATCCACAAATGTACAGCCAACTAATTTTTGACATAGTAGTCAAGAACAAAGAATAGGGAAAGGGCAGTCTGTTCAAAAGTGGTATTGAGAAAACTGGTTATCCACATGCAGAAGAACAAAATTAGTTCCTTATTTCACACTGTGTAAAAATTAAAAGTAGACTAATTACATAAATATAAGATCTAAAACTATGAAATGACTTGGAAAAAACATAGGGGAATGGCTTCATGACATTGGTTTGGGTAATGACTTCTTGGTTTGACCCTTATGACGCAAGTAACGAAAATGAAGCTGGGTACAGTGGCACACACCTGTAATCCAAGCTATCTGGGAGGCTGAGGCAGGAGGATCACGAACTCAAAGCTACCTCAGCAATTTAGTGAGTCTAAGCAAATTAAAACAAAGAAACAAAATGGATAAAGCACCCCTGGGTTCAATCCTCAATACCAACCAACAAACAAATAAATAATACAAGCCCCAGCCCCTGCCAAAAACACAAAAACAAAAATGGACAAAGGAGATTTTATCAAACTAAAAAGCTTCGGCACAGAAAAAAAATTTAAAAGTCAAGCAATAACATATAAATAGTTAAAATATATGCAAATTATACATCTTATAAGCAGTTAATAACTAGAACATATAAGGAACACAAACTGAACAGCAAGAAAACAACTCAGCTAAAAATGGAAAAAGGATGTTTCTCAAAAGAAGCATGAAAATGTACAACAGGTACATGAAAAATGTTCAAAATCACTCATTATCCAGGAAATGCAAAATGAAATCACATGAGCTATCATCTATTACCAGAAAGACAAAGGATAATAAATACTGATGAACTTTATATTAAAAGAAATGAAATCAGTTTGCTAAACAGCTATCCTCATTTCCATGTTAACTGAAATGCTATTCAGAATAGCCAAGATATGGATTCAACCTTACTTTCCATCACTGGACAAATGTACAAAGAAAATGTGGTATATTTATACAATGGAGTGCTATGGAGGATATTATCTTAGGAAATAAGGTAGACACAGAAAGAACAAATATCCAGGCGGGTGCAGCGGCATATGCTTGTAATCTTAGCAGCTCAAGAGGCTGAGGCAGGAGGATAACAAGTTCAAAGCTAGGATCAGCAGCTTAGTGAGGCCCGGAGTAACTTAGCAAGACCCTGTCTCTAAATAAATAAATAAGAAGGCTAGGGATGTGGCTTGGTAGTTAAGCTCACTGGTTTCAATTCCCAGTTCTAACAAAATAAAGAACAAATAAAATATCACATGGTCTCACTTAACTTATATGTGGAATTTAAAAAGTTCCTCATAGAAGGGGGTTAACCAGAGGTAGGGCAGGGTGGTGAAAGTTGATTGATGGGTACTGAATTATGATTAGAAGCAAGAACTCGGGTTGGCTGTTGCATAGTAGGGTGACTTCGATAATGATAATGTATTTTACAATTCAAAAAGCTAGAAGAAAGGATTTTGAAAGTGTTCACCACAAAGAAATAATGTTTGAGGAGACAGATGTGTTAACCTGATTTAGACATTACACAAAGTATACATTTCTCTATTTATATGTATAATTTTATGTGTCAGTTGCAAATACATTTAGTTTAACTAGGAAAAAATTGATCTTGTGATTACTGTTGCTCTGAATGTTAAAAGGCAGGTTGAGGAGATGTTCAAACGATACAAAAATTCAGTTAGATAGGAAGAGAAAGTTCAAGAGATACATTGTGCAACACATTGTGCCCTTAATAATTTACTGTAGTCTTGAAAAATGCTTAAGACAGTGAAGGTAAAGTGTTCCCAACACAAAAATGATAAGCATGTGAATTGATGAACTTGTTAATTAGCCACAAGTATTGCTAAACACCATGTTGTACACAATTTTCTCTGTCAATGCAAAAAATAAAAATAAGAAAATTAAATGCCACTGATTGGACTAGTTCTACACTTCTACAGATAAACTTCTGTTCAGATTTTTGCTTTTCCTGATGATGACGAAAACTTCCAAAGTTGGCAAAAGATTTTTAAAAATGTTCAAAATTGAATGAAATAAAAGTAAACTTGGAATATTGGGATGGTATTAGCTATAACTTAGGAATAATTTTTAGAATGGAATAATTTCATAAATGCAAATCATGCATATATGTATATATATGTTTATAAAACAACCTATAGGCTTGAGAATTCATATTTTTGAGATAAACAGACATATAAAGAAGAACCTACTTACATTAAACACCATGTATAAATTTAAAAAAATAAATTGTATTCTCATTTATAAAATATATTTAAAGATAATTTTAAGAATATTCCATGTCCAAGATTATCCTATACTATTATTGGAATACTACCCCCAAAATTAAAATGTTGAATTCTGCTTTTTTAACCAAGTAATGTCATTTTTTACCCTTTATTTCTACTCCAGTAACAGTGTGGTGATACTCACGTGGAATTTTATGCAGCTCATTCATGAACTTATTCTTCAGCTTAGAAAAGGCATCTTCTTTTCCCTCCCCAGGAGTGGCAGGCTCGGTGGCATTATTTGGTAGAACAGTAGCAACAGTAGTGACTGGCGGGGCTGCCAGGGCCTCATGATGACTCTCGCTCACCATTTTAGTTTCAGAGAAACTGTGAGGGGAAGGAAGCAAAGAAAAAACAATTCAGAACGGCTCACCTGACCCCACATCAAAGGTCTACCAGAGATGAAAACACATCACAGGTTGCACCTGCTCGCTGGGTAAATAGTGTCATTAGCATATTACTTTATGTTGGTGCATGAAATATTTATGGGACCACAGTGAGTACAGAGTTCTTTCCGGAGGGTCAGACCAGATGAGGCTAGTGCATAGCATTCTCTCCAACAATACTACACAAACTGTCAAATCTATTAGTCATTTATACAGTCCACGCTTTGCTGTGTAGATTTAACTTCTAACACTGAAAAATGTATGAAACAATTGTTGACAATATACATACTCTATAAACATTTTGTATCTTCTAAAAGGAAAAAAGAGATATTTGTATTAGAAATGTTGATAAGTAATAGCATCATTCAAAATGGCAGCGACTTTTTAAATAGTTACAAACAATGCTATTGATAGTCTAAATATCATTAACATTATACAGAAATGAGTTCTAAATTTCATTTACTGACAGCAAAATTTCCTTCCTTTTTTAACATTTACTGTAAAAAATACTCAGATCAATAATTCACTTGTCTTGCTAGGGAAATTTTTTCACTCATTGCAAATGTGGCAATGATGGACTACATCTATGAAGACACTGATGATGAAACACGACTTGCCTCTGCAATTATGTTAATTTATTTAGTTTGATTATATCACTGAATTATTTTATTAATTTATTATTTTAAATGCTTGTTTATCTTCAAACTGCTAAAAACATTTTTTTTAAAAAAAAGCAAAAAGCAACAATGAGAGAGAGAGAGAGAGAATCAATTTTATTTACTTTCTCATATGACATTTGTTGCTGTGACATTTCATTGTGCACGTGGCACTGGGGTTTGAACCTGCATCCTTGTACATGCCAGGCAAGTGCTGTAACCATTGAACCACTGCTCCAGCCTTGGTAAAAAGCAATTAACCCTAAAATAGTCAATGAAAACATCTTAGCCTTGAATTTTGAAGACATCAGTTCTAGTTCACTTCAGGAGCTGAAAGAATTCTGACAAGGACCTGACTTTTTAATTTATCCCCCTTCTGAAATGTGAATAACTGAAACTTGCCCTTTCACTTTTTTTTTTTTTATAGTGTAGCACATGGGAGGTATTATATAAATGTATGGAAGATATTCTAAGAGAGTAGAAATAAACTCATATTCTGCAAACCAAAAATATTTTGGGCTTTAACATTTTACTGTGTGATTTAAGATTTCAGGCTGTGCTTATGAAAAAGCGGGCATGACTTTGGGCAGAAATAGATAAATGTAAACAGGCCAGGGCAGGAATAACTTCACAGTCACAACAGGAAATTTGATGGGCAGATAAAGACCTTTTGATTTGCAAAGAAGTGGAGGTAACAAGCAAACCCATAAAGGATTTTTATAGGATGCAAACCTTTTATGAATTAATTATGCACACTTACATATTTACTGAAAAGTGTAACTGAAATAGAATAAGCTTAGGTGCATGGCATGATTAAAATCTTAATCAAAATCCAGAGATTTTACATCTCCTGGAAGGAGATCATGGCTGAGGTTAATACATAAAGATAATCAATTTTCAGTATATAATTGATTAGTTCTCTTTTCTGAGCCTTTAGTTTTTTACTATCAGCTACTAATACATTCCTGAAGGACAGAATAAGAAAGATACAAGTTCAGATCTTCTCTTTCATTTTTTTTTCATTTGAAAAAATGGCATATAATCAGGCAGCTACTTCAGGATTTTCAGAGTATGAAATGAGACGCTCTATGCAAAGAACTTAGCATGGTGTCTGGCATATGTTCCATCCATCCATCCATCCATCCATCCATCCATGCATCCATGCTTCCATCTTTAATAGCACTTAGCAGGCCAAAATTTCCCAAAGTGTGGAAATGTCTCATTTTCTAGATGCTTTTCCTGATTCTGTTTAGCTTAGGAACCTGTGTCCCTGAAAACTCAGGAGTCCATTTGCACTGTTGATACAACTAGGAATGAAGCTGTTGAAACTGATGTCATAACTTTCATATTCCATGTGAGTCAGACTAAGATTGTATACACAAGTATGGACTATCAGTCTGGATAGATTAAAAAATGAACTTGTTTCTCTGCCTTGAGAATCACCAATTATGATATATTTTATTACTTATCTGTGCAGGGTCATTGAGGATATTTAAGGAATAATGGCTTGATAGGGGACTTAAATGACAGAGGTGGAGCAAGCATAGCTAAATACAATAGTGTCGTCAATAAATTAAAGGCATATTGTAGGGCCTGGGGTGATGGCTCAGCGGTTTTGGCACTTGCCTCGCAAGCGCAGGGACGTAGGTTTGAACCCCAGCATCACATACACAGCAACATGTCTGAGCAATGAAAGCCACATGAAAAACTAAATAAAATTCTCTCTCTCACTGTCCCTCTCTCTTAAAAAAAAAAAAAAAGGCACATTGTGTAACTGTTTTTCTGCTTAATGTTTGTGTAGTTCTAGAAGTGGGCCACTGTTGCTGGCCACGCAGAAGGAATTCAGTTGCTACCTCCAAGCAGCTCTGCGGTTGGTTGTAGCTTTTGTATGCAGAGACAGATGGATTCTTTGTCACTGTGGTTAAGTATTTTTCGTATCACTCCAGCTTATTATGGAATATGACATTTTGCTATATAAATGGAATGCCACAAACTATAGGAACAACAACAAAAAAAAAACCCCTGCTAAGTAGAGCTAACATTCAGAAAATGTGCTTGAAATTTACTCGTTTTTTAAGAAAAAAAAAATTAAAGTTTCTGTGATTACCAAAAACAATCCTTTGTAGACATAAGGTGTCTTTGGAAGGTATACAACATAGAAGGAAAAGCTATAGACTTTTAACTCTTGCCATCCAATGATATTATCCCTAACATTTCTGATTTGTTTATTTATTTATTTATTTATTTTAAAGAGAGAGAGAGGAGGACAGTGAGAGAGAGAGAGAGAATCAATTTTTATTGAGTGTGCATGTGGGTGCTGGGGTTTGAACCCGTGTACTTGCGCATGCCAGGCAAGCGCTGTAACTGCTGAGCCACCACTCCAGCCCCTCTGATTATTTTTAAATCAAGAAAAGATTATAAGAAATATAGATAAGGCTCTTACCACTTGGTGTAGATCACTATGAAATTGAAAATTTATAAAATCTAAAAATATGAGAGATTAAGGATTAAACATTGACAAAGGACAAATTACTATTTAATATTTTATTTTTATTCCTTTATATCTTGAAACATAAGATGTAACACTGCTTGTAAATAATAAAAATTCATATTTATGAAAATAAGATGTTTTTCAAGAAGCATTATTTTGTGAATGGAAAATCTAGGTGATTATTCAGTTCTGGCTAAGGTGACAATTTTATTTTCTTTTATGTGCTTTAGTACACTTAGGATTATCTACTTATTAAAAATTATATTTTATTTAAGTCTTGAAAAAATAACTAATGGTCATTGAGCATCTGCTGAGTGGCTTAGATATTTAGTAAAGCATATGAGAAAGCATGTGAGAAAGGTATAATTACCACTTTTTTATAGGTAAGGAAACAAAGCCCCAGGGAGGTTATGTGATTGGTTGGAAGTCATACAATAGTAATGACTGGAATTGGGATTTGCACCCAGGTGTCTTACCGCCTATAGAATTAAGGGAGTTGAACTCAATAAGATAAATGTCTAATAATGTGTTTTTTGAAGGAGTTTTTAAATACAACCCATAGTAAGAAGTACATTTTACAATGTGACCCCAGTGTACGCACTTTCTGCCTGTATATTATAAACTGAACAAAAATTTCTTTTATAAAAGAAAATTCAGCAGAAAGGATATGTGAAATACACTGATATATTCAATTTTATTCTTTTCTTATTTATAAAAAATTCTAGTTGTACCCCTAAATGGTATACATTGGTTTCACAGTCCACTAATGGTTTCAGACATGCAATTTGATAAGTCACTACAGTAAGGACATTTTAAAGCTACAATAGCACTAATGGAGCTAACAACTTAACATGTCACTTATGAAGTATCTACAAGGTGTCAAAATACTATCATCAATATTTAAGAATAATATCCCCAATTACCATACTACCCTGAAAAGTAACTTATTCTTAGTTTATGAAGAAGACTGATATGTGGCTCTTCTATTTAGATGATTTGTCCTACATAGATTTTGACTGATTCAAGTTTTTTTTCTGTTGTCCTACTCTAAAAATACCATTGAAGAATTATTAAACAATTAAATTAGTACTAAAGAAATATTTATAACTTTCTTTTGAATCAATGTAGTAGTAAATGGAAAGTAAGTTATCTTACTAACAGGAAACAGATTACTTGATTTTAGAGGTATAGTTATTTAGTTTGGTAAAGACCAGTTTAGCATCCTGGAATAAACAATCAAATCATTAAACGGAAAAATAAATTCTCCTCTAAAAGAAAGTTCAGGAGAAAGGATATGAATAAACAATTTCCAAACAAATATAAATTCCCCTCCCTCTTTAGAAAAACAAAAAAGGAAAACCAAGAAATTATCAAAAAACTGAAAATTAAAACAAAAATATTTTCATTTAAAGTTTTGACTATTGATAGATTATAAGTGAAGGTAAGAGTACAAGTAAATGGATAACTGAGGAAGATAGATTAAAAAAACTTTATAGACAGCAAAGTCACAGATCAAAATCTTTGAAAGTGCCCGTTTTTATTGTAGGATTTCTTGATAAAGAATTAATCTTGGTTGTACAAATTTTTCAGTATAGAGATATTTAGAGTACCATTATAATGTTGAGTACCAGAAATTATCTAAAAGAGAGACTTGTTAATAATGGCAATCTAGAAAATGATGTTATTAAAATTATTCTAAAGATTAACATACTTGAAAACATGTGGGAGTTAAATGAAAAATACAAATTATGAAACATTTAGTGTCCAATTAAAAAAAAAAAACTTTTGTAGAAAAGATACTGGAGGGGGCTGGAGCGGTGGCTCAGTGGTTTCGGTGCTTGCCTGGCAAGCACGAGGACCTGGGTTCGAACCCCAGCACCACGTACACAACTGAGTGTTGGAGCAATGAAGGCCAAGTGAAAAACTAAATAAAGTTGTTTCTCTCTTTCTCTGTCTCTCTCACTGTCCCTCCTATTAAAAAAAAAAGAAAAGAAAAGATTCTGGAAAGATACATTTAAAAATGTCAGCCTTGTGGTAGAATATTTGCTCCTCCCATATGTTACATTTTTTATATATTATAAATGTGAATAATTTTAAGTTACAAAAAGTCAAAACCAAGCAAACGAAACAAAAACACAACAAAGAACTACTTTTAACATTCATTGCTCTGCTTTTGAGAAAATTGGATCTTGCAGAATGGGTTTAACTTCCCAATGTGAGATTTAATAAAAGCAACTTTAAAATATAATCAAGAATTTGGGGGCTGGAGCGGTGGCTCAGCAGTTACGGTGCTTGCCTTGCATGTGCAAGTACACGAGTTCAAACCCCACTACCACGTACACAACAAAGTGTCAGAGGAATGAAAGTCACATGAAAAACTAAATAAAAATTGCTTCTCTCTCTCTTTCTCTCTCTCTTTAAAAAAAAAAAAAAAGAATCTGAATCTTAGGGCTGGAGCTGTGGCTCAGTGGATACAGCACTTGCCTGGCATGCATGAGTACGCAAGTTTAAATCCCAGCACCATGTACGCAGCGACGTCTTGGAGCAATGAAGGCCACATGAAAAACCAAATAAAATTGATTCTCTCTTTTGCTCTCTCTCTCACTGTCCCTCATTATTTTTTAAAAAAGAATTTGAGGGGCTGGAGCGGTGGCTCGGCGGTTACGGCGCTTGCCTGGCATGCACAAGTACACAGGTTCAAACCCCAGCACCCACATACACAAGTAAGTGTCGGAGCAACAAAAGCCATGTGAAAAACTCAATAAAAAAATTGATTCTCTCTGTCTCTGTCTCTCTCTCTAAAAAAAGAATTTGAATCTCAAGAATGAATGATGCAGCTATTCATGTCCACAAATATAATCCACAAATATAATGGTCACTGATGAAAATATAGTACACAAAAAATATTAAGGTATCACAAAGGTTAATACTTTAGTGGCATAAAATGAGGAAAATCAGAATTTTGGTTGCCATGACAACTTCTCTCTGTCCCCTTATATTTATTCTTCCTAGTAGGACTTTAATTATGTCTATCTCTAGATCTACAAATTGATATAGATTTCTCAGATTTTTATAGTGAGATAGTCTACTGCATAAACATAATGATTTCTAGAGAAAGCATCATCTCTACCTCTCTTTAAGTATTGTATTTTGTAATAATAGCATGCAAAATTAAAGAGCAATCAGGAGAAGATCAAAGAAATATTGAAAAAAATGTTATTACTCAAACAAAAGAATTCTGATGCACAAAGCTTCCAAACTGAAAGTAACTAACTCTTAGAGAAATGACTAAAAACAGTCTGGGAGATATAGTGGAATGTGTTAGAGTATATTTTGAAGTAGAGGGCAGAATGCAGTGATTTTATTCCATCCAGTGTCCCTCATCCTGCTATAATGTAGATGGAAGCTAAGAGGATTCACCGTGAATCCTTCCTAGCCCCAATCCCAACGTTCTCACTTTTAGGTCCTCAGTTTCTTGCCCCCAGTTTCAGGAAGAACTGTCTGCTAACAGTTTCAGGCCAAGGAGTGCTTCCAAAAGAACTGCCCTTGGCCAATAGGAGCTGCCCTGGCTCAGGTTAAAGGTCCTTCCACAGACACAACCCCCATCCAATCCCCAGTGGGTGCTGGTATGAAGGCCCAGCTCCTTGCTTCAGTTTAGTTCATCTCTAGAGGACACTGTAGGATCAGCTAAAACTTGTTCACTGCATTTCAGTTCAGCAAGCATCTCCCTTTCCCTAAACTGGCCTCCTTCAGTTCTCTTACATGGAAAACATTCCCTAGTAAACTACCTCAGTCTCCAAGCAGGTTTCCAAGGAATCTGACCTATAACAACCACTCCAAAAGAATTTTGGAAAAAAAAAAAAATCAAACCACTGCCAACACTTTCATTTAAATTCCTTCCATGCCCAAGGATCCTTAGGCTACAAGTGAAGTCTAGCAGCACATCAAAATCTCCCACAAGTTTGCAGATGTTTGAATGTCAGGCTTGAGGTGTATCTTGTCTTCAGTTCAAACAGATTCTCTTGAGGGAAGCAAGAGATTATACAGCTCTGTCATGGAGGAACAGGACTGACTTTCCCTGGAAGCTCCAGGGAGAAGGCTGGAGACAAAAGGTTGTTTTTCAGACCTTGGAGCACATGGGAGCACAGCAGAGAGCCAGCTTAAAAAACACACACGCACCTGGGCTCCTTATTTTTCAAAACAGATCCAGGTAGCCCCAGATTTTACCCATTTATCAAGTCATGAAAGTCTCCTCAGTGTGCAGGGAGAATTTTACTTAAGAGTACGTTTTTAGGAAGTAAAGTGCTTTTGGAAATTGAATGCAAAATAAGCCTTCTTAGCATCACTTTGAAAACAGAATCAATGTTCTTCCCCAACCCCACAAATCTCATACTACAAATACTGGAGAACTGTATGAATTGTTAAGCTGAAGGTGTCTTTGGAAGAACAGGGGGAAAGGAGGAAATGCTGTTTGCGGAGCAGGAGAATTTCCCTAAGAATCCCCTTGAAACATCAAAATTCCCCTCCAGTTCCTGGCTATGGAAGGATCTGTATGTCCTCTTTCTCCCCTCTTCTCACCTGTCTGTGGATTCCCACAGCCACCCTGGTTTTCCTTCCACCTCCCCCTCTTTCATCAAAAGTTTCTGTTTTCTTTTAGGAACCCTCCTGGTCTTCTTATATTCACCCTTTCTTTTCTATCCATCCATCCTTCCTTCCTTCCTTCCTCCTTCCTTCCTTTCTCCCCTCTTCCTTTTCTTTCTTCCCTTCCTTCCCTTCCTTCCTTCCTTCCTTCTTCCCCTCCCTTCCTTCCTTCCTTAAGAGGAAAACATGGTCACTTTTAGTTAGGTCTCCTATGTCCTGTACTGGGCATTTGATGTGTGGCATGTGCTGTGTGTGGAGCCAGAGAAAAGGGCAGCAAGGCTCTTGTCCACACCTGAGACACACCATGGACTTCTGTTGCTGCCTCTTCCTCCTCTTATGGAAACCTGGATATGCCTCACAGTGGCCTCTCCTGAAACTCAGAGTGGACAATTCACAGTTATTCTTGACATAGTTTGACAACAGGCAACAGGATTGGTTTCTAGGAAGCACGTGAGAAAGTGTGAATAAGACCCAGAATTAGGAAATTTGGGTCCAAATGTGATTAGTGGAGAGAGGTACAGATGTGAGATGCTCAAGATGGCCAAATCATTTGAAAGGCATTTTTATCTCTATTAAAAACCAGGTGTCTGACTTTTTATATGACTTGCTCCTCCTCTTCCTGGAGGTTGGAGAACATTGACTTATCAGTTTCCAGATTTCTTAATTTTAGTGTAAACTCCTTCCTCTTTTTTTCTTACGTTGGGCTAGCTTTCCAGATTCTCCTGTGTTAATTCCCTCCCATGCCTGTCCCCTCAAGTCAAGCAAAAGTAATTTCTCAAGATTCACCTTCTTTAAAGGTGGAAGGAGACTGGTTATATTAAGAATTTAATTATTTTCCCATTTCACCCTAATTTTCTTTGTTTAAATAACATAATGAAGCTCTACCTACATCAAAAAGCCTCATTACTTCTAGGTTTATTTCTGAGGTACCCCAACTTGCTCACAGCCTCTATATTTATTTATTTTTAACTTTGGTTTCTCTGAGGGGAGATGGACATGACCTTGGACCCTATAAGTGGTGAGTAGGAGATATGCTTAAGGTATAAGTCCCAGTATTTTCCCATGCATAGGTTCTTTTCAGTAAACTTGCGTTTCCCGTAGTCTGCAAAGACGGGAACAAGTCTACATAGATTGCACGCGGCTAGAGTCACAGGGGTTTGACAACCTGATTCAAGGGAAGTTCACTTTGGCACTGACCAGGGCAAAGGCACTGTATGGCATGAAGAGGTAGCTGGCCAGTGAAATCTCACCCAGGAATTTAAGTAATGACATTCTCTGAAGAAACTGAGCAGCTGTGGAGAAGAGAGGAAGCAGGTATGTGGTCACAGAGCCAGGATTCCAACTATAGCGGTCCATCCCAGGGCTCACAGGGTGACTGATGCACACTGCCGTGCCTGCAGTTACCCTGCTGCCACTGGCTTGATTTTCCGCTCTGAGTTTCAGTACATCGTATCCTGCACATATTAATACTTAATGGTAATCTGTGTATCTGCATCTTGTAGTAATTGAGAAAGGATAATGAGAAACAAAAGCTAATGTGTGGGCTGATCGGCCTGTGAGTTTCTGGTGAGCTCGAGTTTACAGCCAGAAGCCGCGAATTCTGTAGCTAAGTCTTTGCATTCCTTACTGCTGTACTCAGGAGACTAACAGAACTGATAAGACTGATGTGGGGCTTCTATCACTGTAAACTTGGAAAAATGCCACGGTGACAGATAGCTGGATGATGGATTAAACATTCGACAGAATACATTCTTTCATGATATATATATTTTTTTTTCACATTTTTTTGCATCTCTGAAATGGGGATTTTTTTTTTCTTATAATCTGCTACATCTTGCTATCACTGTCTTCCAGACCAAGCTGCTATTTGCTATGTGTGCTCAATGTGGTTGTAATTTCCACTGATGTTCTAGGCAAAAAAATCATTTAAGGGCAACCCAGGGAGGGGATCTGAATCCTGCTTGTTGTCTGAAAACTTCTGTCAGTGTACATCATCAAAACCAGCATTACGAGCATGAAGCAGTTTGGAAGATTTTAGAGGCAACAGTAGAGCAATATTTACAGAAATGCTTTACCCCAGCACCCTTAATAACACAAGAGGTAATCATGTGGGAAAAAAGATGGACATCCTCAACTTCGAGTTGAGGACAGATTTAGAAATTTTAGGAACTCATTAAACAATCTATTTTGCTTTTATTTTCCTCTTTTGTGTGCACAAAGGCAACACAAAATAAAATTGGTGTGAATAAATCTGAATGATCTTTCAATAAGTACAAAATAAAAATGTAAGTGACATGAGACAATTTTGACAGTCTAATGTGCAACATTTTTCATAGCTGTGTATAAAATAATGCTGACTTTTATAATTAATGGTTTCTTAGAGTGCTACCATGAAATATAAAACACATAATTCCCACAGAATGAAGATGAAATACGAGCTTGTTCGTTCACAAAGGATTTATTATTTAAACAAACCTAGTTTCTTACTCCCTGAAGATCAAGAACAATTATATTTAGCAATTGTAGTCAACATAAGTTTCAGAACTGGCTAAAACAAAATTAATCCATGAGTCAAGTGAAAATTATTCTTTGCTACATTTTTTCCCACTCAGATCAGTATTACAGAGGAGAAAAGATGGAAACAAAATATATCCAAGTCAAAACTCATGCTGAATTATTATAATAATGATACAAAACATAAGAAGTTTTTATAAACCTGAAAATCCCTCACCTGTGATAAGAATGCCATTCTTAAAAATATGGTATTTAGAGCTGTTTCTAAAAGTATTTGATAACAAATTCACAAATTTTACATTGCTTTTTCTTAGAACTCATTTCTTAACTATTAATGAAATATTTTATCAATACAGTTTTGAAAACCACATTTATTTGAAAAATTCCAGTTAATAATGGAGGACACTGGGGCTGGAGTGGTGACTCAGCGGTTCCAGAGCTTGCCTGGCATGCCCAAGGACGTGGGTTCAAACCCTGGCACCATGTACACAGCAAAGTGTTGTAGCAACAAAAGTCACATGAGAAACTAAATAAAATTGTTTACCTCTTTGTAGCTCTCTCATTATCCCTCTCTCTTTAAAAAAAAAAAAGGAGAACACTTGAAGTTTTTAAAGGGCCTCCTAAGATTTTAAGAATGGCAAGGTCATGATCAAGAAAGGATATCAGAACCACCTTTATTTTTGGGAGCCGAGGACTGGACCCAGGGGTGCTTAACCACTGAGACACATACCCAGAGCTTTTTACTTTTTATTTGGAGGCAGGGTCTCACTAAGTTGCTTAGGGCCTAAGTTGCTGAGGTTGGCTTTGAACTTGTGATCCGGCCTCCCAAGCTGCTGGGGTTATAGGTGTGCAACACTGCACCTGGCCAGTAGAGCCCTTTGGAAAGCATTAGACTTCAAACACATCTGTTGTGTCATAAAATGGTACAGGAAGAGTCAAAATCTCACTTCCATCATTTTTACTTTTTCTGGCAGGAAAGGTAGACATCAAATCTAGAGATAGAATCAAAATCTTTCCTGAATCAATTGGACATAGTTTTCAGAAACTATGCTCATTTTGACTACAATAGTTATTAGAGTCACCTCTCTTTATACTCAGATGAAATTAGACACTTGTGGCAGGTACTGAAGAAATAGAGTTGAGCCAGACCAAGACAATGGGGTCTCAAAATGTGTTCAACAGAAGCCACAGATAAAGAATTTGGAATTTCCATTCTCCGATGTTTTGCTGAAACTCAGCTCTGAACTCTTGCTGCTTCTGAGCTGCAGGCACTTGAGTGACAATCTAAGCTGTGACTCAAGCCCTCTTTAACAAACTGTGTTCCTACTGTCATTGTTTTGTCACACAGTGAAGCAAAGCTTTAAAATCGATCTATATACAGTTCAGATCATGGCAAATATGATGATGGAAAATGCTGCCGTCTTCCTGAACAAACAGCATATTAATAAATGAAGATATCTAACACTTATTAAGCCCTAGCAGCCGGACATTGTTATAAGTATTTTGAACAGGAGCTCATTTAACACTCACAAAATAAACCCCATGAGCCAGGCGATATTATTATCTCTCCATTACAAATGAGGAAACTTGTAAAGGTTACAGCTGGTAAGTAGTAGAGCCACGATTTGAATTGAAACAGGGTAGTTCCAGAGTCCATGCAATTCTGTCTCACAAATAACTGAGTAGATAGAGGTTGATCGAACGAATAAACTATGTGCCTACAGCATGCCCAACATGACACTAGGTTCTCGGAATCATTCTCAAGGAGCTTGATCAGCATCTGAATGCGTACAGATACAGCTGTGCACGTATGATAGTTAAAATCTTATATAATATATGCCACAGTAGGAATAACTATGGAAGACTGAGACCATACCTCACAGACCACCCTTGAGAGCAGCACTGGAAAACCTGAGCATGGAAGCCTGAAGATGGAGTGTATTATGTGCCAAAAATATCAGTATGAAGTATAAAAAGTGGTTATTCTGTTTATTCTTTCCCAAATTTTACCTTCTATTAGGTGTCAATGAATTAACTTGTGAACATGAAACACTAATAAACAATGCCTGCAATTTATAAAATAATAATGAACAAAATTGTTTATCAGTTTTTACCTAACAGCTGTTTCTTCTTTGAAATTTAAGAAAAACCTATGTTTTTCAGACAACTACTGTGGATGGGATATCACCTCATTCCCATCGCATGGACAAATCTTATTAGTCCATGTATCAATCATGGTAACCTGATTCTTTTTGCCAATGACTGGTTTAGGGCATGAACATATGATCCAATTTGGGCTCATAGTGATGTAAGATAAAGTCTGTTGGGTAATTTGTAGGATTGTTTTTCTAATTTTAAAAAAGACATACAGAGAAATTGATGCCTCCTCTCCTTGTGTTTGCATATAGTACCTGGAAGAGTTTGCAGCCATGTTGTGATCATTAAAGAATCTAGTTCAAGGGAAGGCTGCTGCTTTATGGATGGCACAGTTGACAACTGGGAGTAACCATGATCTCCATGACAGTGTTAAAAGGCTGTCCAGATGAACCCTATAGCTACCTTGCTGTGGAATTCGTAAAGGGAAATAATACATTTTCCTTATGGCTGAAACCATCTTGTGTGGCATTTGCTATTACTTATAGCCTAAAGATAGCACATATAAATACTTTGTACTGAGATTTCCACAACAAAAAGAAAATTTATTTTTTCTATAGGCTTATTTTATACTGTGCTTTGCTAATGTGGTTTCTTTCTAATGCCTGTGCCTCTGACCCCCAGCTTTTGATTCTCAATAGCTTTAATAGATATTCACTACATTTTCTTCCTCTCAGAGGAGAGCTCTATCTTCCCCATATTCTGTAAATTATGGTGAAGCTCAGTGCCCTGCATTCTATGGTGCTAGATAAACAGGAAATGGGTTGATTTAAAATATCAGGAAACTAGTTTTATTATCAGTTCCCTTTAATTAAAAAGATTAGAGAGGTTTAGGTGAAATTCCTCTCTTATATATGGTATTCCATATGAACATTCTACTTTTTGATGTGTTCATCATTAATCAAAGTATGTAAGGGGACAGTAGACAGCCACACCTCATCCGCTAGGAGCACTTTAGAAGTGAATCAGGAGAGTGGAAGGGTTGGAAGAATATTTGAAAGGTAGGTACCTGATGGTGACTATTCTGTGGCATCGTTTCTTAGTGGGTTCCCTTTCTTTTGCTTCTTCCTTTTCTTCTTCTTTTTCTCTGTTTTTTTTTAATAAGAAAAAAATCCATTTCTATCTCTCCAACAAGTCATTTGAATTGTTAGAGACACATCTATAAAGAATTTTTATCTTTTCTTTCCTCTTGACAAACCAAAATTATATCATTTCAAGAAAGTAGGTTTAAGAATGAATTTCTCAGCAAATATTACCTAGTTACCATCTCTCATTGAAACATCATGGTGAGAAATGTAACTCTGATAAAAGATCTTTATGTGTGGTTTTTAAATTATTTTACTTATATTTGGTCAATAGTTGGACTTAATTTACAAAGTTGCTCATTAATCAGATTGATGAATACAACCACAGTTTGCATCTTAGATCTTCACAGAAAGAATTTAGAAAGAATAGAATTTTTGGTTTAAAGAAGGATCTGTATGGTGATTTCGGCTCTCATCTTGATTATTTCCTTCCTTCTGCTGGGTTTGGGGTTAGCTTGTTCTTCCCTTTGGAGGGCTTTGAGATGGAGTGTAAGCTTATTTATTTGGGATCTCTCTTCATTTTTAATGTGGGCACTCAATGCTATGAATTTTCCCCTTAGGAAAGCTTTCATGCTGTCCCAAAGGTTTCGAAATGTTGTGTCTTCATTTTCATTCTCTTCCAAGAATTTGTGGATTTCTTCTTTCATGTCTTCTTGGATCCAATCTTCATTTAATAGGGTATTATTCAATCTCCAATAATATGTGTGTTTTCTGTTATGATTATCGCTGCTGATTGCTAGGGTTATAGCGTTGTGGTCTGAAAGGACACACGGGATAATGT
>PVKS010011374.1:0-56937 GCA_004027875.1 Aplodontia rufa | reverse complement strand
AGCCACAGTAGTTGACCTCTGGGAGCCCTGCCATCTTCTGACAATGAATGTAACCTCCAAATCCTAGGTTGTCAGACCTGGAAGGACCCTGGAGGTTATGAGGTTCAACCCTCTCATTTTATAGATAAAGAAACCACTTGCAGAGAAAGGGCTTAACCTGCCCAAGGTCACCACAGTCTTTTGTGGCTAATCTGGTTTTCCTAGTCTCTGCTACTGCACCAGGTTGCCTCTGCCATATTTTCAAACAAAACTAACGGACTTGACAGGTGGAATAATTTCTAGCTGAATGGAGCGAAGAAAGGAAGGAATCTTTGTGGCTTATGTGTGTGTTTTAGTTAATGAGAATTAAAGTTAGGTTTGAAAAGTGTTTTCACAATTCTGCTGCCCCTCGCATTTGCCATAAAGTGAGATTTGAATCTCTTTATCTCAGAGGGCAGGATCAAGCATCTCACCATCACTGGGAAGAGCCTCCAGGGACCACCCACAGAGGAAGCCTTCACAAAAAATATTTCTATGATTTTGTTGATTATCATATTGCCCTGTTTTCAAGTTTTGGAAATAATCTCAGAAACATTCCTCTCCTTCCCTCTCCGGACCCCTTCTCATTCACAAGAGAAAGACCAACATGACAAGAAGGAGACCCTCATTTTTGCAGAGCTGAAATCTTGATGACCAACCTCTCAGGTCTGCAGAGTAAAAAATATGCATATGCTTTTGGGTGCAAAAGCCCTTAATTAACTTGCTCTTGTTGGATCCTAATAACTTGAGCCACTGGAGCAGAGAGTGCCCCATTTGTTCCCTGTCAGGCTTTCAGCCACAGTGGGCAACATCACTAGAGATGATGGAAGAGGAGGCTGGTGGAATGAGGCCATTAGATGTAATCAGATCTAGGCCAGGGGATGCAGGTGAGGGAACCAAGAACCTTTAAGAGAAGGTGATGCTCCAGATAGGAGTCGACTTTTAATTAGGTGAGGACTTGGGGTCAGGCTAGTCTGTCTACAGGCTATGACTGGATTCATGTCGCCAGTTGTGGCTGACGTTTGTTCAGTACCTTCTGCAGGGGGAATCGACCCTGCTCAAATGCCCCCCAGCCTGGTCACTGATACTTTTGATGGCATCTTGGTCCTCTCAACAACCCTCAAGGATGCTTTTATTATTCCATTTCACAGATGAGGAAAGGGAAGCAGAGAGAGGGTGGGCAAATCACTCATGGTCACAGGGTTAGCGAGACACTGAGCAAGATGTGTTCCTAGGCCCTAGACTGTTCTGTAGCACCACCCCTGTCTCTTTGGAAACTTACCACTCTTGAGTTTGCAGACTCAGTCCCATCTATTTTCCTCATTCCCTGTCTTCATCCAGCCCTTAAATGCTCAATGTCTCCCAGTCCTCCTCCTTCAGCCACCTCCCCTGTGAACCCTCCTCCTCCATACATCATTTCATCCAAACACTCAGCTTCTGTGACTTCTTCCTATTGACCCCCAAATCCAACTGCTGACAGAAACCTGGGTGTGCATTACAGATTCCTGTCCCTTCTGCATCACCTCCCATCTCCCATTTCCCAGGGTTCACCAACCCTCACCAGAATTGGCCCGATACCCTCAACACCTTCCTCTACATCACAGAGGGGACCCCCTGTGTGCCATGAAAAGCCAGCTACCTTTTTCCCTAGAGAGGGAACTTTGGTGGCACTGCTTTCTTCTCTCTGCAGTCCACAATGCGTTCCATGTGTCTTGTTTCTCCCTACAGCAAACTCTTGGATTAGGAACCAGATCTTGCCTCTCTGGCTGGATTTTAAGCATAAGATAGTCCTTTTGTTTTGATGCCTTTGTCAGAGACACCCCCCTTGCATCCTCTTTGTCCCACCCTCCACCCACCCCATTCTCATGCTCATATGTGGTGCCCAGTCTCCACTCAAGCCAGAACCCTAGGGTCCAGAAAGTTCTATCAGGGCCACATCCTACCTGCATCTCAAGGTCACCCCTACACTTATACCCTTCTGCCACTCCATCGCACCTCTTTGCGTCCTGCTTGGACTATTACAGGCATTTCCCAACTGCTGTCTCCTATCTGCAGTCTACTCAACTCTAACCCAGCCTCCCCACAGTTACCAGAATTATGAGTTTAAAACACATCTTATCAAACTTCTTTCCTGTGTAAAATTTCATCAATGCTTCCCCATCCTCAGCAAGGTAAAGTCTGAGTTCTCAGCACATGATTCATGACTGTGAAGTTTAGCTTCTGTCAACCTCCCCAACTTTCTCACCTATTGCCAACATCCCACCCTGGCTCTTTGCACTGAGACACGAACCTATCAGAAATTTCCTAAGCACGCTTTGTTCACTCTGTCTGTTCCATACAGGCAAGTCCTTCTGCCCAGAATGTTCTCCCTCTTCTGAAACTAGCTTTAAGGATAGCGCTTCTTTCTTCAGCAAGCTTCCCGTGGCCAGCCCCCACTAGAGAGTTAATTGCTCTCTGCTCTGCCCCACCTTCCTCTCTGCCCTGTACAGACCCCACTTCTTGTGATGTATTTGTAGACAGTGAGCCCCTTGTGGGCAAGGGACTGTTAACTGTCACTCTGCTAACATTTTCTAGCCTTGTCAACAAAATAAGGTAGCTAATAAATGGCACTGGATGTGTGGATATGGCCATCCCAGCCTCACTGACTTAAGTTTCTTATTCCATTTTCATGCATCCTGTGTCTGGACCTCAGTCCCAGCTCTTATTACCTGAGGACTAGTATTTGCCTCCTCCACCTTTCCCTGAGAGGTACGATCCTCAAGGGTAGGCTATTCTCTTATTTGAGTGTGTGTTGCTAGTGCCCTCTCAATAAATATTTGTTTGCTTGAGACTGGGTCCTTCTATGTTGCCCAAGATGACCTTGAACTTCTAGTCTCAAGAGATTCCCCTGCTTCAGCATCTTGAGTATCAAGAACTATAGGCACAAATCACCATGCCTGGCTTGCCATAAATATTTCTGAATGAGTGAATGGATTTCCCAAGTTCTTGGTAATGAGTAGACTTAGCTTCCCCACCTCAATGTCTCATGGAGAGATAAGCCATCCAAATTTCATCTCAGTTTTTCAAGCCTCATTCTCGCTTGGTGTCAAAATAGCACTGATCCAAACTGTGATTTCACAATGGCTAACCTTCTGAACCCTGAATACCAGACAGAAACAGCTAGGGCTCACTGAAGTTCTGATTGCTACATGCAGTTATTACTGGGCCAACTTCCCCTCCACCTGCCTCTACCCAAGCTCTCCTGTGTAACAACATTGTGTGGGTTGGGGGTAGGCCTTGATTTCTGGATGCAACTTCACAGAGCATCAGAGATGAAATAGGCAGTAATATGTGCCCTGGAATTTGAGCCAGAGGTTCTTGATCACATCCTCAGCTCCACTATTTGCTCAGTGGTGTTACCTGGAGAACGCTGTTTTCACCCTTTCCTCGCCTGTTAAACATGGGTCCTAGTACTTATCCTGCTTATCTTTTAGGATTGCTGCATCCTTCATCAGTTCCTTACAGGAATTTTGCAGTTCATTCTGTCCTCAGCAACTTACGCTTGGCTTTCACAGTGACATGCATTGGTACAGGAAATTAGGACTCTAAGCCAAGGGATGCTTCTTCTGTAGAGGCCGCCTGTATCATTAAATGCCCAGGCTGCTAATATGACCAAGTTCTGAGCCATTAACCTCAACCCTGGAGCGGTGCTGCATCAAGCAGAGAACCCAGACCTTCCTGGCAACCATTTAGGCAAAATTCTTTGACGAACACTAGAATCCATTATCTGAGAGTCACTGCTCTGGAGTTTTTCCTTGGCCATGGATGGTCCTTCTCTGGAGTCTTCTCATTGGCCACTGATGGTTCTGGAAGTCAGCTGGGGGTATACAGATGAGTGCTTTCTGGGCAGTGAGCAGACCATGTCCCAGTCTCTGCATCTCCTTTGCTTCTCGGCAGAGAGTATCTGCTATCAGGTCCCAGTGACGTTCTCCTCACAGTCCTACACTCTCACGATCTCTCCCTTGGCACACTACCCCAATAGAAAAGGTATACATATTTTTAAGGATTCCTCAAAACTTGCCATTTGATGTTTACTCATATTTTTTTACTATTTGTGGCCATTTGGTAGCCTTAGGAATAGATAAATTGCTCCTGGTGGCTTAAAAAATCAAGTCCAGAGACTCATAGCAGCAGATGGTTTTATTCTTCTTCTCTTGCTCAGCCTAAAGAGCTAATAGAGACTTAGACTCATTTTCCTTTCTCCTGGTGATAAAATTTTTATCCAGGTGCTGAACTGCTCCATCCACTCAAGGAGTTTGTGTCTATGGATATGGATTCTTTCACTCAACATTTTTCCACCAACATTTCCAGGTGTACTGGTAAACTATGCCCAAGTGGACCTGCATCCACTTGATGGTTCTCATCTCCTCACGTCTAAGCCAAGAGATGAGCCTAGGATGTGGAGTCCAACAAGGACTCCCCTGCAGAGGTAAGCCTAATACGGTACCCTACACTTCCCTACGTGACTCCAGTGACCAGTGTGCTCTCTAGTGGACCCCAAGAGTCTGAATGTCTAGCTGAGCTTAAAAATGAAGATATCTCTGGTGGGCACTGCAGTCTCTACCTGATTGCTCTTCCAGGAAGCCCCTAAGAAGCAGAGATTTTTATACTCACTCATGCAGTGCTATGTTTCCCCCCTTCTGGCCAGAACACTGCAGAAGAGGGAATGACTGCTACCTGAATTTCCCCTTCAGAACCACCATCGTTACTGTAAATCATCATCGATGTTGTCATCATCACAACCACCACAAGAATTCGTGGGTGTTGATGAGAGCCTTCACCTTGGACTCCCTTCTCTAGGCCACAAATCACTTCTGTTTTGTTCCATCTCCTCGCATTTTCTCCTGTGGGCAGACAGCTCTCCTAGGAAAACCCAGAGCTGAGAGTCCCACTTTGCTGTCTGAGTCAGCCCAGGAGATCCGTTAGTCTCAGGGTTTCATAATCTGAAAGGTGGAAAGAATAGCCCTTGCTCCCAGGGACCTGCTCTGAAATGGAATTAACTCTAATTATAACCGACAAAGTGACAGAAATAGTCTATACGTCAATCTGTCTGATCTTTGGGAAAGGGCACCAAGAGCTGTTAGGGTTCTTATGTGTTCCCCTCCTATGCCATGGCTGTCTCCAAACTGCCACTGGATCATCTGAGCAGAGTGGATAGATTTTATGGCTTTGTGTCTGGGGAAATTATGCTTTCCTAATAGCAGGGAAGAGGGGAAATAATGTGAGAACTCTCAGTATTCATCTCCCTGCATCTCCCAGAAAGTAAAGGAATGAGTGTCACATATGAATCAGAAGAGAAGGGATTAGAGAGCTAGAAATGGGCTGGGGGAAGCCAGGCAGCGAGAGGAGCCAAATGAAAGACAGAGGAGGAAGTGGTGGCATGGAGCCCTGCTTAGAGAGAGAGGCAAGGAGCAGGAGAGACGAGAGTTCAGTACAGGTCAAGGCAGGAGTGCTATGGCTCAGAACCACAGGGAGGTGGCCTGTTCGTGACAGCTCCCCCTATAAAATCAGGCCAGGTGCACTTGACGTCACAGGTGGCATCGGTAAGTATCCCACGAGTGAAGCCACGAGACTCCTGATGCCTGTTGTAAGAGCACCGGACCGCAAGTCACAAGAGCTTGCTTCCAAGCTCAGCTTCTCAACTTCCCAGGCTTCTCAGCTGCAAAATGAGGGAGTTGTTCTGGTTGACTGCACAGTCCGTTCTATGTTCAATTCAATCCTGAAATCTGTAGCTCTATAAGTGGTAGACAGTATTTATGGTCTTTCTCTGCTACACTGTCCCCAGGGGAGAAGAAGCATACTTCCCTGCCCCACCATCGTATTTACATTGGGCTTGTTGGTGGCTTGCATTAGCCAATGAGCTGTGGGCAGAAGGGACAGTATGCTAGTTATGAGCATAAGCCTTGAGAAGCATTGCAAATTTCCACCAATCCTCTTATGCTTCAGCACTGGGCTAGAAGAGCACATCCCAGGAGTCCTGGCTCCTTTAGCCCAGGTCCCAACGTGAGGAGACACTGGGAGTGGCCTGAACTCAATGCACAGCCAGAAGCTAAACCAAGCCAAGCCCAGTAAAGCCTTACTCATCTCACAAACCCAAGGATGGGAAATGTTTGTTGAAGAAATTGTGATTTGGGGAAGTTTTGTTACTGCAGCCAAAGCTAACTAATACACTACATGACAGGAAAGTTAGAGAAGCACATACCAGGAACTGACCTAAAGTCTGCCTGAAGGAGAATGAAGGGCAGCTGGAGGAGCCCCCACAGGAAGCCCCTCCACTGATCTCACCTCCATGCCAGAGCTGCTGTAATTCTCCATATGGAGACACACCTGGCTTTTGGCATCAACAACCCAGGCCTCAGCAGGGGCAGGAAGAGAGTTTTGTAGGAGGGGAAAGTATATTAGAATACATCAATGTCAAATTCCTCCCTAGTCATAGACCTTTCTTTTCCACAGTCCTTCACACCTGGGCTATCTGTTCTCTCACTGCCTAGGTGCCATAATTATAAGACTCTTGAACTTGGAGGTTGATATATTGATTTCATTAGCATAGAGAGGCAGAAAGATGGCTTAGATAAATTTCCAAGTTCTAGCAACACTAGTCTGCAGCTGCTATGATCAGTATGCAAGTCTCTTGGTCTTTATGATTCCTAATATTAAAGAACCCCAAAGAAACTCACATCAACATTATCCCAGCCAAATTCTCACTAATAGGTGTTTTCCTGCCAAACAGAGAAGCATAGCGCATTTGATATAATTCACACACTAGTGCCCAGAGAAGACAGTCATGGAATTCTAATGTTCCCAGTACAGTGGTTTATGGGATACCAAGCATTCCAGGTTGGAATACAGCCTGGGCTTACACATGCTTCCTGAAGAAGCCTGGGCCTTTCCCTACCTCTTCATTGCTTGGACCAATCCTTTGGAGTCAGCAGCCCTAGTATCTGTTGGAACAAAAAGCACCCAGCCCCCCAACCATCCATGCTAGAAGATAAGAGGAACATGATAGGGTAAGGGAAGAAGCAAGAAGTGAAGAAATGGATCCCAAATTTTTCTAAAACACCTAAGCCTTTTAAACAAAATCTTACCTAGAACAGAAATATATATAAGTAGATAAAAGCACAAAAACTCAGGGTGAAGCCATGGTGAGGATTCAGAGGCTGTCTCGCAGCGTTCTATTTCCTACTCTTGAAGGTGGTTTCTGGACCTGTGTGTGAAACTCCAGCACTACACACAGTTTGAACCACTGGTCTGGGGCTGGAGCGGTGCCTCAGCCGTTATGACGCTTGCCTGGCATGCGCAGGTACGCAAGTTCAAACCCCAGCACCACATACCCAACGAAATCTCAGAGCAAAGAAAGCCACACGAAAAACTAAATGAAAATTGATCCTCTCTCTTTTTCTCTCTCTCACCGTCCCTCTCTCTTTAAAAAAGAAAAGAAAAGAAAACCACTGGGCTGGAGAAATTTGGGGCATTGGAATAGGATTATAGAAAGCTGGGGGAGGGAAGAGGCTAATACCATGACAACTATTTCTGAGCATCTGGCTACAAGAGAATGGAATTGGATAGACACCTCTTGTCATGACTTGGCAGGCAAGGGGCACAGGACAGAGCACAGGCTTTCCACAGCCTGCCTCAGGCAGATGTACTGGCCATGCAACCTTTCTCAAATCATCTTAGCAACAGGCCTCCTTGTCCTTGTCTTCAGCTAGGCAAGACAGATTTGCTTGAGTATGATTCTGATCTTCTTCATCGCCCTGCCTCCCCCCACCCCACCCCCAACCTCTCCTACCTAAGCTGTGGTCTCTCCTGAGCTCACAGATCTTAAGCTTGAAGCCACCTCTGCTTTGCCTTCCAAGTGGATAGCATCCTGAGGGGTCTGTGCACCTCATTAGCACATGGCTCGCCCCCTCCCATGGAGAAAAGCCCTCAGACCCACCTATGCACACCACGTCCATGAAGCCATACATCCCGTAGCAGATCTGGAAGAGGAGGTCTTGGCGCTGCCATTTTGCCGAAGGACTGAAGGTCGACCAGATGAGCCAAGAGATACTGGCGATGAGAAAGAGGGAACCCAAGATGGCAGCTGCGATCTGAACCTTCTCGATGACTGTTAGAGAGATGGCCTGCCACTGGGAAGGAGAGAGTGGCAGGTTAGCTGTTGCTTGGATGCCCTCACCCCATCCCCATCCCTCTGTCATCTTCTGCTCCAGCAGCTCACCTTTGATACTGGATTTAAACCAGGGCTTCTCAACTTGTAGTACAATGGGTTTTATTGCAATTTCACATTGTACTTTTGATGCAGAGGAAGCCTGTATCACAATAAATGATCAGAAATCCTTAAGGAGGGGGTTCTGGACAGGCACAGCTGAGAAGAAGAACCTTATGTTAGACTGTTAAACAGATAGAAATGGGAAAGAGAAAAAGAAAACAGACTAAGTATGGGTGGTGTCTCAGGGCTCCAGAATCTTCTTTTCAGAGCAACTATTTATTTGGTCACTAATAGATTCTGAGAGGCCATAGGTCTTTCTCTTGCATGCTTTTTTCTATAATAGCACCTTGCATGCCATTTAATATACACGCTAGAGATTACCAATTCAGTAGGTAAAGAGAGGATACAGGAGAGAAATAAGAAAAGTTGTTTGTAATTTAGTGAAAGTATGTTAATATTGATATTTTTCTTTTACAGAAAGAGCACTCTACTTACAGCAGTATTAATGGGTTGAAAGATGAAGGGTGAGTGAGTTCAGGATTCCATGACTGGTCCGGGTGGCACTTGCCTAAATGAGCCAGGAACTGAATTTTTGTTTAGGGCTTATTTATGCTGACATTCAACAAATATGTGTTAAGTATCTTCTATGTGTCTGACCACTGCACTAAGTCCCAGAGATAAAGTACTAGACAAAAACAAGACTAGATCGCCACCCTCACGGGGCTCACAGTCTAGGGAGCACAGATAGCCTTGTGAATTTACAATGGTGATTCATCATGGGTAACAAAGGAAGGTACGTGGAACTGGGAAAGTCTGTGATAGGGGGATTTGGCTTCCCGTAGAATATGATGCTTGAACTGAGTACTAGGAGTTTACTAGGCTAAGAGAGGAAGAAAGAGTGCCCGAGGCAGAGGAAGGAGCATATGCAAAGGCCCTGTGTCAGAAAAAACATGATGATACGAAAACTGGATGAAGACCAGAGTGAGCAGAGGGAAGGACAAAAGAGGCTGAGGTGAGACCACTGGAAAAGTGGTAAGGGGAGACCCTGCAGAGTACCATAATACATGTGCAGATTTAAGACTTGGTCCTAAGAGCAAATGTGGTGTCGTGAACAGTTTTAAGCTGTAGCTGACAGGAAGGTTTGGGAAGGTGGAGGTGACGACATTCCCTAACTGGAAGGGTGTACACCTTCCACCAGCCACAGGGAGCCCTCAATCTGCCTTCAGTGGCCTGGAGGGGCACTGGCCAGTGGCCTCCTGAGAAATGGTAACCACTGGGAAACATTCACTTGCTAGTCCAGATGTAGGACATTAGTCTCGACATTTGAATATACAGATAGCATCCACTGCAGGGAACTAGGCCTTCAAAGTTTCCACTGCTTCTTCCAGCCTAGAGTTACACATAACAATGGAAATTTCCAGAAGGTGGCCCTATCATACAGACGTCTTTTGTGAACAACAAATGCTTTCTCCAGGGCCTGTGCCACTGCCTGGAGCAAGGGCTTCTGAGCAACCATTTCATGTCTACCACTGAGGCATCAGTAACCCTCAACTTGTCCTACTCCTCCAGACTTCAAGAATCCAAAAAAGTCCTCCTCATCTCTGAGCCCCTCCTACCACCCCAAGTCACCTGCAGAACCTAGGAGCCTAATGGGGCTCCTGACCTCAGTGTCAGGAAGGGGTGCTATGGACAAGAATTCTCCTGTGCACTGCATGTGACATCCCACAGAGGTGTGGGGGAAGCCACTCCAAGGAGGCAGCAGGCGTGGAGAGAGCTCTGAAATCTCAAAGGAGGGCTGGGACAGGGAGGAGGGCAACAGTGGTACCAGGCTCTGTTCCACCAGACGCCTGCGACTTTGGAACCTCTGTCCAAGAGAGACTCTGATCCTGATATATGAGACTTCCCCGCCTCCGTTCCTGTCCAGCAGCATGAGCGAATGGAGAAACCAAGGGGAAGGGCACGGAGGAGACTGGATGTGTAACAGAACGGAGCAGGGGGTCAGGCGACCTGACTCTAGTTGAGCTCTGTTCCAACTTGCTGAGTGTGAGTGAGGACAAGTGGAGAAGTCAGGAAGACTGTCGATTTTCCCTTCCATAAAGACAGATAATTGGTCCTCCTTGCTTCCTAGAGTACTGGCAGGGTTAAATGAAATAACTGCAAGCCAGTGCTTTGAAGGGCATTATTTACTGTTTCACCAAAAACAGATAAGCCTGTGGAGGCACGAGTAGCCCTCGGTGTGCCTGGGCACTCTGGGGACAGGTCAAGAGCCTGGACTCTGGAGTTCCTTCAAGAAGCAACCCTGCTGTACCACTTAATAACTGTGCAACCTCAGGAAGATTGTCAAGCTGCTCTGTGCCTCTCTGGTCTCATCTAAATAGAACCCACTTTGTTGGGTTGTTTTCAGGATTAAATTAGGTACTATATGTGACTCTTTAGAACACTGACCCCTAATAAGCACTAATTACATTATTAATATACTGTGGTCTTGCTTTATCCAAAGGGAGAACAATACAAGCCCCCCATGTACTTGGTGAGTACTTAATTCTATATACAAGCACTATATGTGGTATCGCAAGAGTAGATTTGATGCCTGAGACAGTTACTAAGTGACGAACAGAAGGTAACATACGACATAAACAGATCGGACAAAAGGATGATTCATGTCCCAGGCAGGATGGAGCAGGACAGCATGAGATTTCATCACGCTACTCAGAATGGGATGCAATTTAAAACTTATGAATTATTTATTTCTGGAACTTTCCATTTAAGATTTCTGGACTGCAATTGATCAGAGTGAACTGAAACCACAGAAAGGAAAATCATGGATAAGGGTGAACTACTGTCATTGCAGTTCAGATGTAGCAGAGAGGGTAGGCAGCAACTGCGGAGCCTTGAGACCCACGGGTATGCCTTGACTCCTTTCCTAATGGTTCTTCTGGTTAGAAACATTGCTTCCAGAGAGACAGTCCCTGAGATGATGACCCATAGTGAACAGTGGTGCTCTTTCCCACAACTGTGCATGGGACACAAGCCTGGAGCTGAGAGACCTGGAAGGCACCTGGTCCCCCGCCCTAGCAGAGCCTGTGTCCTGCCAGCCCCATTCTGTAGTACACATGGCCCTCCTCTGAGGCTGAGGAGGCAGCTGTCTCTTACCTGGCTAGGCCAGAGGAGCCCAGGACACACAGTTGGGACATTTTGGACCACAACCACACAACACAACTTCTAGTCCAAATTACTACTTCTGAGGGCTGGAGGGGTGGCTCAGCGGTTACAGCAGTTGCCTGGCATGCATGAGGATGTGGGTTCAAATTCCAGCACCATGTATACAACAAAGTGTCCGAGCAATGAAAGCCACATGAAAATCTAAATAAAAATTGATTCTCTTTCTTTCTCACTGTCCCTCTCTCTCTTTAAAACAAACAAGCAAACAAAAACCTGCTTCTTCTGGGAAAGGAAGACAGCATTTACTAAGCATATACCATTGCACTGTTGTTGTTCTTGATACCAGGAATTGAACACAGGAGCACTTAACCACTGAGCCACATCCCAGCCCTTTCTATTTTTTATTTTAAGTTACTCAGGGCCTCGCTAAGTTGCAGAGGCTGGCTTTAAACTTGCGATCCTCCTGCCTTAGCCTCCTGGGATCACAGGCGTGCACCACCACACCCGGCTCACACCATTGCATTTTGAGGACCTGCAGAATCAGAGGCGTCCCAGTGTCCAGAGCTGAAGGCAGGGTAGTAATGTGAGGATGGATTAATAGACCCGTACTGCCAGTGCGGTCACTTGCCTACCTGACTTATACGATTAAAATAAGCTGTTCCGTTTCTACCCCCAGGAAAGGTTATCCCTGAATGGCTTTTCATTATATGAGCTTCGGGTGGAGCCAAGAGGGGGGATACTTTGTGCTGGGATGGTAAATTTGGGATCTGACCTTTCTTGAGGTTTCAGCCAGCTGCAAAGGAAGGGGTGGTTAATGCACTCGGACCTCCGCTGGCACCCAGAGGATGTGGAATTGGCTGTCTCGTGACAATGCTATTTTAAGACACTTCAAGATTTTGAAGCGAATGTCTGAAGCTGGAAGCAGTAGCAGGGAGGGGTGCCTCTTATTCTGACCCTGCGGCTCACCATTAAGAGCTGAGGTGCCTGGGACTTTTAAGGCCACTATCCAGAAATACGCCCCCCCCCCCGCCCCAGTACATGCACACCAGACTCATTCCTCGGAATGTCCCATGGAAAACTCCACTGGGTCTAAAATAAAATGCCCTGAACACTGCATCCCTATGTGCAAGCTCTGCCTCCCTGCAGAGACCCCACCCTCACCCACCACCACTGCCAGCTCCCAGGGCTCTCAGGACTCACTCCTCCCCGCCCCTCAGAGAGGAGGAATCTGTGCCAGGAGGCTGAAGTCCCCCACTGTCATGCTGGTTAATTGATTATGTGGTAGCTTAACTGGCTGCTCATGCATATGTGGAGGTATTTTCAGAAGCAAAAGATCTGTCTCTGTGCGTGTGCGTGTGTGTGTGCGTGCGCAGAAAGAGTTGCTGATTCGGTGGGTGTTTGCAAGGGTGGCACAGGCTTGCGACCTCCTTTGGGGAAGACCAGTGTGTCAGGGCAGGGCGGGGCGGGGATGGGAGAGGGGGCCCTGAGTTCTGCTGGAATCCCTTTGGCAGGCTCTGGCCCAGCCTACCCTCACCTCTCTCAGTGGCCTTTTCCTATTCTGTCCCTTTCTCTTTCTTCCTTCTTTATGGCCCATTTACCCCTTTTTCTCTGTCCCCCTCTCCTGCCTCCTCTCCATTTTCGTCTCTGTTCCTTCATCATGGGGAGTGTGAGCGATGGGCCAGCAGTGACAGCGTCACCCAGTGATTGGTAGGAAAGGCAGAGTCCCAGGCTCTGACCTATAGACCCCAGCAGAACTGCAAGCACGTCGAAGCTTGGAAAGTGCCGTTGACTTTCCTTGCTGCTGTTTCTTCGTTTCCAGTCTTGACTTAGCTCAGTACTTCCGGCCCTTCCCATCCTGTCTTTTTCCCATGCCCTGCTCTCATCTCCTCTTTGGCATTCTCTTCTCTTCTCTTCAGGTTCCTCTTTCCCTGTCCTCCCTCCCTCCCTTTTTTCTTTCTCCCTTTCTTCCTCTCTCTCTTTCCTTCTTTCTTCTTTCTTCCCCCATGCACTCATTAATTCATCCACTCTCTTATTTTCTCTCTTCCATCAGATTCTCCTTGCTCCTTTCCTTCTATATCTATATCAATTTTATTTATTTATTTTATCTGGTTTTGTTGTTCTGAGACTTAGTGTTTTGGTGCTGGGGTTTGAACCTGGGACCACTGAGCCACCATTCCAGCCCCTATTTCTTTTTTGCCCAATCCCTTCCTCTTGCTGATGCTTAAGAGAAAATAAAAAAGAACTTTTATTCCCTCCTGCTGGCAAGGTCTCCTCAGGCCTCCAGGATGCCCAGGATCTAAGGTGAGGTATTTCTGCCAGGAAGCAGCTGGTGTGGAGGCCCCCAGGCCCCAGTGCGCCCTGCCGCCCCGGGCTCACCTGCAGAGGGTTCTTTGTGCTTATGGCAATGACGTGGTACTTGTAGTAGCACAGCTCGCAGCTCCAGCAGCCCCGCTCGCTGATCCATTTGATGAGACAAGGCTGGTGCGTGCACTTGACCGAGCCGTCGCAGCGGCACGGGCTCAGCAGCTCCCCCTGCAGGGAGAGAGAGGCAGAGGATGGTGAAGCGAAGCCCCAGACAGTGGCGGAGAGGATGGTGGGTGGAGCAGGAGCTCCAGGTTGAGCCACCTGGGTAGGTCAGACCAGGCCACTACAACCCGACCACAGGCTTCATCAGGAGTAACCAGGCTCCACGGAGGAGGCCTGGGGGTCAGCATCGCCACCGTGGGAGCCAGGCAACCTCATTCAGCCCCACTGCCAGTTCTGAGATCCTGCTCCCATCCCACTTGGTAAAACAGGCCAGGATTTCTCCCACTGCCCAGGTCCTATGGTTGCTGTATGTGCTGGTGGGTTAGTTTCTGTGGAAGCCTCTGCTGTCCAGAGTGGGTGTCTGGCTCCATGATTTTCCCATCCAAAGCTCAGTTAGGGGTCTTGAACTCAAATGCCTTCCAGGCCAGAAAGCCATCACAGGTGAGGGAAGACATCTGGTGTGAGCTGGAGGGCTCCCAGGACAGGTACCATCAGCTCCAGCCAGCTGGAGGTGTGCAGTCTGGCAGGAACTGCCAGGGGTGTTAAACCCGGGACTTCACAATGCTGGTCAAGAACTCTCCCACTGAGCTGCAGTCCCCAGTAGTCTGATGTTAACAAGGAATGCTGGTCTATAATGCTGGTCTGTATGTTGTGAGGGGCGCTTTGCCTCAGTGTAGTCTGGTCTTGAGCATTTGTATTCTCCCGAGGCCAATGCATAGAGACCCAGGTTTCTTTGGTGAAGTATCTCACCCTGAGTTCTCAGGTGAGAAAATATAGGGGGCGGACCTGCATCCTGGGAACCTCAGAAGTTGGGCCAATGCCCTGGCTGAAGGCTGAGTCCCTTCAGTCAGTCTTGGGATAAACGTCAAAAGCGCAGGCTGGGAGCACTGGAAACAGGGAAGCAAAGGACCCAATCAAGGTAGTGTCGGGATCTGGAAACCCTGAGGAGTGGAACAGAGTTGGGCTCATTCTCCAGAGCTCCCTGTGATACTGCACAAGGTCATGACTGAAGCCTCTATGTCACCTGACGCAGTGACCTTAAAGTGTCTCCCTGAGCTTCACTGCTCCTCTTCTCTCCCCGCCCTCTTTTTGCTCTTGCTTACCTTCTTTCTCCCTCCCAGCTCAGGTACACCATGTTTGGTCACTAAATCCCATCTACTCAACTCCTTCATTTACCTTCCCAGAGGTGTTAGCAGCTGGGGTCACCCAACGCCTCCAAGCCTGCCCGTGACCTTTTCCTCTCTTGCTCTCCATGTCTCCACCCCCAGTTCATTTAGCTCCAGCTCTTCTGCCTCACTCCTATAAAAGATGCACAATCCAACCCCTAAGCCCCATGACAATGTGTTTGAACCACGTTCCTGCAAATGTGGAAGTTTCACTGATCATGAAACTACACCCTGTTCCCAACAATGAATAAGTCCAGGAGCCCCTGGTCACTAGGTTTCAGATTTCCCTCTACGTATTTAATCATTCTCTTTGCTGCGGACTATGGAACCAGCCATTTGCTTCCAAAACTTCTGGAATCATCCTTCCCTTCCATTTCAACTCCTGTCACTCAAAACGCTATCCTTGGCCTGGGTGAGATCTAGAATGTCCTTTTCCACATGGTCTACCTGTCAAACTTCTCTCTCTGTCTTCAAGATGGTTCTAATGTTGCTTCCTACAGGGAGTCATCCCTGACTTCTCCAGGTTTGATCTTTAAGTGTCTTATGCTGAGTGGCATATCCCTGTTAAAATACTCAGCACATAACTCTAAGTATCCCTGTATGCACCTGTCTACCCTCTAAAAGAACCCTGGAAGGCAGGGGTGACATATCTGCATTCATTTCCTCCTGGGGCCAAGCCCTACACCAGGAGACCCTCAACAGCTTTTTGTGTTTGAATGAGTAAATGAAAAAATAAATCAAGCGTCATCTCAGGTTTTCTTCACTTCCTGCTTATGAGAATAGGAACCATGTTCATCTTGTGCCTTTTCCAGTGCCCTGTCACTCCACGTATGCATGTGTAATGAACTTGGTGGCAGAAATGCTCAGGTGTTCAGCCCCATGAAACCCTCCCTGGTTCCACACTCTGCTCCTCCAGGATTGACATGTCCCCTTTTGTACAACTTTGTACAAAAGGTAGACCCTACCTTTGTACTGAGGTAGACCCTCAGTACAACTTTGACAGCTTAACATATGCATGTCTGTTTGATGAACAAGAGGTTTTGCTTCTCTGGACCTGGCCAATCTCTGGATCCTGGTGGGCTGTGGTGTCTGAGAGAGGAAAAGCAGGAGATGACCACATTGCTGACCACTCCTCACCCCCATCAAGGCCTAACAGCCCTTGGTAGGGAGTGACAGTTCTATGGCTCTGAGCATTAAATAGGAGGGAGGTAGCGGGGAGAGGTGCTGGGGGAGGGGTAAAAGCCCGGATTATTCAAGGCAGCGTTTCCTAGGCTCATTAATTCTAACAGGATGAGCTGGGTTTGATTAATCAGGTTGTTAAACAGCCATGTCAAATTGCCGATCAGGTAAAAGACATTACTTCCGGTCCCTGGCAACGGTGCCAAGAGAGAGTGAAGTCTACACTCCTTGCTTCCCAAGTAGTATCCACAGGAAAAGGCGGAAGAGCTGCTGGCAGGGGCACAGCTGAAGACGAGACCTGGGCTCTCTGTCTTGGCTCTGCTATGGACCATCGGGGCTCCCTGGAGCCTCCTGAGCCTCCACATTCTTGCCTGGAGAAGGAGGATACATGGCCTGGCCGTCCCACTGCCCAACTAGTGGGCAAAGAGCCCAGGCTGTGCTGTTTCCCCTGAAGTGCATTTGTTCAACCCCCAACCCTCAACTTTCTCTTGGGACTGGACAATCCAAAAGGCAGAGTGGGGACTTGCTTCTGGCACTATAGATATCAAGAAACAAGGATGCCAAAATGGTTAGAAAATGCTTATATTTGATGAAAAATGTGATCCAGGATTTCAAGGGGGAAAATGAGGATACAAATTTACTTTAACCTTGGCATTCATACAAGTTTTATATTTTTGTTTAGACTATTTCTATGTGCATTTGGGAGGAAGGCCATAATTTAAAAAAAAATTTTTTTTTAGTAGGTAGGGCTTCTAAGAGACCTTGATCTGGACTTTTCTCATCTTCTACTGATCAGACCTGTGTGTCTTCGAGAATAATGGAAGAGGAGAAGCCTGGCAGCCCCACGGAGTCAAGGTAGACTTATTGGAGATGTTTTTCACAGTAATGTACACTAAAAACTAAGATTAAAAAAGCTGAAGTCACAGAGCCAGCTGGTGGGTGGAGAGAATGGAAGCCAGGCCTTTCTGACTTCAGCTTCTGAGCTTCATTGAACCTCTGTCTCTGCCCCACCTGCACCTCTTCCCTGTGTCTATTGTCCATTTCCCACCCAATTCCTGGCCCAGCTCAGGCTGCTCAACCAAGTCTCCCACGACTGCCGCTGCATACCTGCCTCCACTTCCTGCATTGTCACCCAGGGTGGCGCCTCATTATTTTCAAGTCCTCTGGGAGTTGGGTGGCTCCTACATAATCTCTCAAACTGGGCCCATCGGAGATGCATAAGAAAGGTATGTTTACTAACTGCACAGGCACCAGGGTATGAAAGGACATGCCCCTATGGCCCAGCTCCTGAGGCTCTGGCTGTTGGGCTGGGAGGACTCCTATGATCTTGTCTGCAAACCCAGCAAACTCTGAGGATCAAAGGGGTTCATCAAATGCAAAGTGCACCAGATGCTTCCTCAATGATCTGCTCAGAGCTTTGAGGTGGAAGACCATCTGGGAATGACCAAGACAAGAAAAGTAGGATCCTCCCTAATCCCATGGCCACTAAAGGGCACAGTCTGGGGAGTGGCTAGCAAGATTTTTGGAAACAGATTCTTTGGTTTTGAATGCCTTCTTTACCACTTGCCACCAGTGCAAACTTGGGAAAGCTTCTTAGCCTCTCCGAGGCGTCATTTCTTCATCTTTCTGGGGCAGATAATTCTTGCCTCCCCAAAAGATGGACATGGGATCAAGCATGCCAAGTGCGTGACACAGTGCCTGGCACAAGTAAGTCCTCTTGTTAGAAATGTTACAATTTGGAACTGGAGCGGTAGCTCAGGGTTACAGCGCCTGGCTGGCATGCAGGAGTACACGGGTTTGAACCCCAGCACCACATACGTGTTGGAGCAACAAAGGCCACATGAAAGACTACATAAAAATTGATTTCGAACAGTGTTACAGTTTTAACTTACATTTCTCTAAGGGCCATAATTTCATAGTTTTCTCTACTACAACTTGATTTTATTTTCCTATTATCACTCTAAGGTCAAATACATAAAAGAGGGAGCAAGTGCCTTAAGAAAAGAGTCAGATGAGCAACAGAGAATGGTTAAGATTAAAGAACTCTCTAGAGATCAGATGACAGTTCTCCTGACTTGTAGCCCAAGGCTGCCTTCTGTTTCCATGAGATACAAAGAGCATTTGGGGAATCTTCTGTGGGGATGCTGAACAGAATAGTTCAGGGCTCTTGGCTTGAGGTCATGATAGAGGCAGGAGGCAGGACAAGGTGATCATCTAGGTCTTGGCTGTGACTGATCCAGTGGGAGGAAGGAGGAAACAGGATGGATTCTCCTCCCTGCTAATGACACAGCCAGCTGTAGTTGCAAGATCTAGTTGTGTTTCCACTCACAGATTTCTTTGTTTATTTGGGGCTTGCTTCATTTTTTGCCTCTTTCAATCTGCAATTCTCACTTCAGAAGTCCTTGGGTTACCTAGTTGCCATGGCAGTGGCAGGTAAGCCAAAGACTTCCCCTTCCACCCACACAAGTGCCAGGCTTCCCTGCCCCTGTGTAGACAGAAAGAAATACAGTCTAGTAATCCAGTCTAGTGTAGCAAAGACAGCACACCATGCTTGCAGTTTGCAGCTATGGGAGATCAGAATAACGGAGACAATAGAAACACCAGCCTTGTGGTGCAGTTTAGGGTCATATTCCTTTCTTGAGACTACTATGGTGGTTAAGATCTTGGCTCTAATCTTAGAATACTTAGGCTTTTACAATCTGTGTGACCCTGGGCAAGTTGCTCAACTCTCTGAGCCCTGTTCAATCATTGTTTTATTATTCAATATTTACCTACTATGTTCCAGGTTCTGTTCTAGGTGACAGGTGTACAGATCAGATCTATGAGTGGGAATGAAGAAATTCTATTGAAGAGCAAGGCAATAAAAAATATAAACAAGTAAACCGTAAGTCCTCAAGTTGTTGTCATGTGCAATGGAGAAAAATAAGCAGGGAAAAGGAAAGTGGAGGTGATAGCGTGAAATGCTGAACAGGATGCTAAGGAAGACTTTGCCAACAGGTGATGTTTGTGTGAAGACCTGATAAAGACATGGGAGCCAACTATGCAGATAGCTAGGGGCCAAGCATTCTGGGCAATTTCAAGTGCAAATTCCCTGAGGCAGAAGCATGCCTGGAATATTCTAGGAACAAAGATGCCTGTGTGTCTGGGGTAGAGTAAGTGAGAGGAAAGTTATAGGGGATGAGGTCATATCAGGGCTCAAGAAAGTCCTCACTTTCAGATTAGACAAGGCTGTGGACCATCTAAGGACTTGGCAGTTATGAATAAGATGGGAAATCATGAAAGAGAGTGTTATAGAAGATTTTCTTGTCTCTAAGCTTTAAAATCAGAATTTCCTCCCCAGGGTAGACCTAGAGCCTATGGGTATTGGGCTGAGGAGGTGTAGGCATAGGAGGAGAAGAAGTTCATTGGGATTGTGGAGGAGAAAAAGATGCCAAAAAAGGTAGGGACTTTCCAGCATCCATCCTAGGTAGTTCTCTGATAATAACTGACGTTATATATAAAGTAAGGAGCTGTTTTCTACCACTCCTTGGACTCCCCATATTTGGAAGACCAGCTAACAATAAGGCTTCTCAATAACACACTCTGCCGATTTTATGGACACAACCAAACTGGTCCATGATATGGATCAACTATCTGTGTAGCTGTGATCTGTGTTGGTAAAGGAGGGTTGGGGAGGTAGGAGACAAAGGAGAAATCCAACTGGGGTCAGTGAATAGAAGTAACAAGCTAGGAGACCCTAGAAGATTCCAGTGCCTTCTGCCTTCAGGATAGCAGGCAATGATGTTTTTCATTCTCCAGACTGGGGGTGCAGGAGGGAGATCAGTGTATTCTGGTATCAGGATCAAGAAAAATGACCTATGATGGAGACCTTCTTGTCAGCAAAGATTGGGAAGGAAAGATGAAGGGGGAAGGTTGTGATTCCTGCTTCCCTTCAGGATGATGAGAGAATCTCCCCCTTATCTGTGGAGGCCGGCTGGTTGGCAAGATGACCTCCAAAGATCCCCAGTGACCCGAGAATCCATTATTGCTCACAGACAGGCCATTCTGAATTCTGTGCATATTGTGGCAGACAGCAACTGGAGTCCTTTCCTGCCAGTCCTTTAGCATCACCCGTCCTTGGCATGAGCACTTCCTTCCCAGCCAGGGCACGCCTGGGCTTCTCACTTTCCCTTTCAATGGCACCGAGACCAAATCTTGGCTTCAAGGGACTAACAGTGTGTCAATGCTGGCAGAAAGAAACACGAAATTGTTACAAGATAATTTGATTTTAAAATAAAGTAGTCCATTACTAAGACCAAAAAAAGATTTAAGGCCTTAATGAGCTGTAGTTATCTAAACTGAATCCAATTAACCACATAATTATTTCTAGTTCTATTCTCCTACCAGCAGCTTACACACACACATGTAAAACATCCCTCCATCTTCATGAAAAACTTTTCAGCCTATCTGCTCTTTGTCTCCAAAAAAGGAATGGGGTGGGAAGAAAAGGCAAGGAAGACAAACAGACCTAAACCACCCCTCCAAACTGGGGGTTTTCATTTTCATGATAAGTATTTTATTCCTATGGAGCGTCTCTCCCTATAATTCAACTGGTATGAGACAAATGTATCTATTCCCTCTAAATGCCTCTAAATATACTCAACTGATACTAGGGAGAAGAACTTAACCTCACAATAATTGAATTTAAATAACATCCAATTCTATGAAGTCAAACATGATCTGCATAGTAAACAAAACACTACAAGAGGGCTGGCAGGAAGAAAGAAGGTCATATTTAATGTGTATATTCATAATCATATCTGTATTTTTAACCACCTAAATATGCAATATACTGTCAATTTTCTTTCTGCGTAACTCATCATTACCATCCCTGTCGTTACCAAAGATCTAAAATTAAAGATTGGTCTTCCCTCAGCATTCTGTCTGGCTCAACAGAAAAGTATAATTTAGATACACCTTGAGTAGCCAGAATTGGGCTATTTGCATATAGCAGGCTGGGCCTGTTTCCAAGGTTCCAGGCCACTAGTCTGAAATTTCAGGGATGCCAGGTCACCGTGTTCTCTTTCTGTCCCAGAAATCCGGCCAAGGCAGGACACAAGTCGTCTGGCATGTTAAGGGGCAAATACTCAACCACTCCCTTGATCAATCTTCCATGGTCTCTATACACTGGTATAGGGATGCCCAGCCTCAACTGTGCAAAACCCTCTTGCTGCTCTTTGAAGAGATTGTGGTGAAATTGTCCAAAATTTAATTCTTATTCACCATAATTAATATATTCAGAATATTTAAGGGATACAGCAGATATGGCAGGTGCATAGAAGCCAAATGAGGTGTTCCAGATCATTGTCCTAGGACAGAGGGCCACCTCTATGCATTGCAGACTTCTACAAAGCACAAAAACAAAGTATTTCCTGGGTGCCAATTCCAGCTCTGCCACCCTCTGGCTGGTGCCTGTGGATTTAAGCCATCTAAGCCTTGATTCACTGGTTCTCAGAGTTTAGCATGCATAAAAATCACTGGGGAGGCTTGTTAAGAATCCCTGTGCCAACTTCACTCCAGAGATTCTGATTCCATAAAGACCTGCTCTTCGTCTCTGGAAACAAGTTTGGCTAAGACTCATTTTGTGAAACGCTGGACCAGATACTCTTCAGCAAACCTTCTGTCTCCTACATCACTTTAAAACGTTTATATATACAAAGATAAAAATAAGTACCAATAGCTAAAATTTATTGAGTACTCACTGTGTGCCAAGTCCTGTCTGCAGGCTTTGGCTGCTGGGTTCAAATCCTGGTTCTCCCACGAGCTTAGTGAGGGACTTTGGGCAAATTGCCCTCTCCAAGCCCCACCATGTCTCCTGCATCTATACTGTTTTACTAACACTTAAGCTACTGTGGCCACATCTCCTGCTAGCTCATGCCTTGGGACATGTGGTGTATACCATGCATTGCACCTGAAATGCATGAGACAGAACAGCATGGGTAGTGGGACCTGTGGACCCACCTGGCTGGGTTGAATCCTCACTCTGCCATTTATTATGTGTATGAACTCAAGCAAGTTTCCCCAGGTAACATGGATCCAAAGAGACTTCCTGCCTCCCCAGGCTCTCTAGAGGATTAGTGGGGTAGTGCCTCATAGGAGGTGCCCAGATCCCTGACTGGCCCCCAGGCAGTGCTCACTAGAGCATTATCACTGACTGGTCCTCGTGTGCTCACCTGTCCTGATGGAGTCTCTTCTCCCCCTAGCAGAAGGAGGGAGGCAGAGAATGCTGATCTCCTGCATGGAGACAAGGGGTCCCTGTAGTCTGTTGCCTTATCAAGCACTCACTGACTTATGAAGTTCACAAGTCTGAAACCTGTGAGTTGTCAGTTGCATGGGAGCCGGGCAATGTGAATAGGTAATGGGTGGGAAAGCCACGAGAGTCCAGGAGCTCTGGGATTTCAGGAGTAGGGGAGAACAGAAGAGGCACCCCGGCTCTTCATTCACCTGCCTGACTCTCTGTCTCCTCCCCAGGACCCAGCCCTCCCTGAGCCTCCATCTCTCTCTCTCTCTCTCTCTCTCTCTCCCTCTCTCTCTCTCTCTCTCTCTCTCTCTCGTGCATGTGTTTCTACCTCCGCAGACAGGGAAGAACAGAAGGGGATTAAGTTGGGAGTTTTTACAGCCGTCGCTCTTCTCTGCCTCTTGCCCTTGCAGGTAGACCTGTGACCCTACGCGTTCATGAAGCCTTTGTGATGCCTACAGGGCAGGAGGGGAAGCAAGAGCAGGGTCAAGAGGATAAAATAATCTGTGTAATAAAGAGTTTAGCAATGAAAAGGAGCCTTCTGGATTCCTCTTCTTGCTTTCTTTGCTTTTCTTTCCTTTCTTTATTCTGTGCCTGGGATTGTACTAGAGACACTTCACCATTGAGCCACACATCCCCAGCCCTTTTTGTTTTATTTTGAGACAAATTCTCGCTAAGTTGCTTAGAACCTCACAAAGTTGCTGAGGCTGTCCTTGAACTTGCAATCCTCCTGCCTCCTAAGTTGCGGGGTGGCAGGTATGTGCCACCAGATCCAAGTTCCTCTGTGTGCTTTGGAAGAGATTGCGGTAAACATGTATGCTGTTTTCAGTTACTTCCGTATGGGACTCGCCTTTCTTCTTCATCAGCCTCGTTATTATTATTATTCTTCATTTTGACTGAAAAACCTGAAGCCCAAACAGAGTGCTAGCCTTCCTAGGGTGGGGCAATGGGACAACACTGAAACAGGGAAAGATTCAGACCTAAACCTCCTCCAGGTTCAGAGCTCCGACGAGTGAGTCCCACGGCCCTGCGGGCAGGGGGTACGGTGCCAAAGTCTGATGCAAACCTGGCCCTGTTCTTTTCACACCTCTCAAGGAAGCATACTATTCCGGAGAGGCTCCAGCTCCCTGTCAGGGAAAAGCATGCAAAGTAGAATTTGAGTGACTCTGGTGTGTGAATAGTCCCCAGTCTGTTGGCTCCAAGCTTCTAAGTTGCTCCAAGTGGCTGTGGCTTCTGTCAATTGGCAATTTTATTTTCTGTTTCAAAAAATTCTGTCTTCCTTACTTCTGGAGTTGGGAGGGCGTGGGGTGGGGAAAAAGTCCTTCTTCTCATCTCCAGCCTCTGGGCAGATTACCTGCTCCTAGCTGGCACAGAGGGAAGGAACCCAAGGGTCACCCTCGCTCCCCAGAGCCACCCACTTTTCCCTTTCAGATCGTAGGTGAAACCAGTGTGGGACAAGGTCAAAGCTCATAGAACATCCACAACCTCTGCACTCAGGGATGGGGGGGATATTAACAGGCCAGCACTGTCTCCCTCCAAGGACTGAGGCCACCGCCCACACCCCCCTTTCAGGAACCATTCTGGGACATTGGCAGAGCTGACACTCAGTCTTGGCAGTAAGAGCTCAAGATGGCCGCAGCCCAAGAGTCTTTCACATGCGAGTACGCACATTTCCAGACCCAGCAGATTCTCAGCTTTGGCTGTGGTTTTTAGCCTACATCTCATTTAACTAGGAGCTGGTTTGTAAATCATTACTTCCTTTTATTTGCTTTGAACCTTTATCTGATGACCAGGTAGTTGAAAAAGCAGTTGAGATTTGCTGTTTGCAAATGTTTTTGGGGATTTGATGACCCAAGTCCATGTTCCTCTTTTTCTTAGATTTCATGCTTGTGTAAAACTTTATGCATTTTCCCTTTAGCCATCATCCATCCACGTGGAAAAGTTCTGTTTTTAGATCCTCTTCTCATGCCATTGATCATTTCAGCCACTTTTCCCCAGATCTTTACTAGTGTTTTTGGTTTTTAAGGTAAGTTTTCCTCCTATGTCCAATGCAGCCAAGGATGCACATGGCCAGAGGCTGGGGGTGGGTATGTCTTAAAAATATGTAGAAATCAATTACAAATTATTTTTTCTCATAAATATAGCTCTCTCACACACAAATAATTCCCCCATCAGGAACATAATGTACACAATGACAAAATTTTTAAATTGTAGTTTTCCAATCATACTATGTTATGAAAAGTTCTCACCATGAATCATGCTTTCATGGATCATATCGTGAGTGTCCTTCAAAGACAGTCCTGGAATGGAATTACTAATTCAAAGGTCATGACTATTATAAGTTTGTTGATAAATAAATTGGCCTTCAAAAATATGGCAAAAATTTCCATCTACATCATCAGAGGATGTCGGTATCTGCCGTTACTATCCCACACTCAAGGCCTTGTTCTCTCTCCACATTCTCATGGACAGCTGACAGTGGTACCAGAGCTCAGAAAAGGTGGACGTCTGTGCCTTTCTGCCTTTCTTTGCACTGTAGGAAAGGGGCAGGATGTGGCTGTAGGATTGGAGGTAAGTTGGGAATGAACAGCAGTCCTGCTAAAGCAATCCTGGGGAAGGGTCCCAGGTATCAAAGGACCAAGAAGCTCTTAGGTGGGGGAGCCTGTAGAATTTTACCCTTCTCTGAAGAACTGATGAATGATAGGAATGACTTGAAGTACTCCTGTCAAGAATCTCATCAGGGGCTGGAGTGGTGGCTTGGTGGTTTTGGCGCTTGTCTGGTGTATTCAAGTACATGGGTTCAGACCCCAGCACCACATACATAACTAAGTGTCAGAGCAATGACAGTCACATGAAAATCTAAATAAAAATTGATTTTCTCTGTCTCTCTCTTTCTCACTGTCCCTCTCTCTTTGTTAAAAAAAAATTTTAAACAAAGTCTCATCAGCTTAAATTCTGAGATGGCAAACTATAGGGCTAAGCCCCCTGGAACCAAAGGGCCTCATATTTAAGACCTGTGAGTTAAATAATTGCCTAGCACTGTCCTTTAAGATACTCAGACATGAGAACTCCACACTCCCCCAATAAGACCTTTGGGTGATTGGGAGACATTGTAGTTGAAAATGTATCTGAATCTACTCCTAACACTCAAGAAATAAAACCAAGAATAAATAAGTAAGATGGCATCAAATTAAAAAGCTTCTGCACAGCAAAGGAAACATTTAAGAGTGTGAAAAAGAAAGCCTACAGAATGGGGAGAAATGTTTTCCAGCTATTCCTTGACAGGGGATGAATATCCAGAATACATAAAGCACTCAAAGACTTAACGTGCACTATAAAAACAAATAGCCCAATCAAATGGACAAATGATCTAAAAGACATTTCTGAAAAGAAGAAATATAAATGGCCAAGAAATATGTGAAAAAATGTTCAACATCCTCAACAATCAGGAAAAGTCAAATCAAAACTACACTGAGATTTCCTTTCATTCCAATTAAAATCACCAAAAATAAAATCTTAGTCAAACACCAAGAACACAAATAACAATAATTGCTGGCAAAGATGGGAGGCAGAAAGTACACTTTCATGTTGTCAGTGGAACTGCAAATTAGCACAATCACTTTGGAAAGCAATATAGAGATTTCTCAAAAGACCAGGGATGGAACCATACATGACCCAGCTATCCAACTCCCTGGTGTCTGTCCTGGCATCTATGGTATCAGTATACTATAGTGACACACACATATCAATGTTTATAGCTGCTCAATTCACAATATTTGAGTTATGTCCGTCTCTGTAGTATAGTGGTTATCACATTTGACTCACACAACAGCCTAGTTATGAAACCATCCTCAGTGTCCATCAACAGAATGGATAAAGAAAATGTGGTGTGTGTGTGTATGTATATATATATACACATATACACATGTGTATATATATATGTATATATATATACAGAGTACGGTTTTACTCAGTCATAAAGAAGAATGAAATTATGTCATTTGCTCGTAAATGGATGGAACTGGAGAACACCATACTAAGTGAAATGAGCCAGATTCAGAATGTTAAGGGTCAAATGTTTTCTCTCATCAATGGAAGCTAGAAAGAGAGAGGGAATAGAAATGGAGAATCCTATAAAAATAGAAGAGCAGTCAATAGAATTAAGTAAGGGGATCAAGAGAGAGGGGAGGGCAAGAGGAAGTACTGTGGAATGAATCTACCAAATTATGCTGTGTCCATGAATGAATATACCACAGTGAATTCCATATATATAATTATATGAATATATAATACCTATATTATACATCATAATATATAACATCTATAATTATAATATACTACTTAATAATAGTAAGAATAGAAGAAGGATCAATAGGGTAAACCAAGCAGATGGGGGAGGGAAAAAGGAAGGGGAAAAGGAAGGTATTGGAGAATGAGATTGATAAAATTATGCTATGTACATGAATAAATATGGCATAATGAATCCCACTGCTATGTATAATTATATGCAGCAACAAAAAGATGAAAGATAAAAATTATTTTAAAAAATAAATGCATCTTAATCTAACTTGTATTTTCCCTACTGCAATTTTGGCCTTTTCCTGTCTTTTCATGTGAATGAACAATGCACAAGCTTCAAGATAGACAACTTCTGGCTCTACCAGATTCAGTTAACTCCAGCTATTAGCTATTCTCCTGCAAACACTCCCCAAAATTAATGGTTTAAAAATAACAACCACTTACTATTTTTCACATGTCTACAAGTAGCTGAGTGATTCTGCTGATCTAGTTTGGTGGATTGTGGCTGGATTTGCTCAGGTCTCTGAACTGAGTAGAGGCTGGCAGATCTAGGACAGGATGAGCCAGCTCTGCTGCACGTGTCTGTTAACGTCCAGAATTGTACCGCTTGTTTGCATGATGATAGATGAGTTCTCACCAAGAGAGGGGAGTCAAGAGTCTCCTTGCATGAAGCTTGTCAAGTACCCATTGGCCAAAGCAAGTCACGTGGCTGGTCCAGAGTCCGTGTGAGTGAGCATCACCAAAAGGAAGTGGAAAGAGGAAGATATAAAGATCTAGGGTCGTTAGCACAATCTACCATATTAGCTATTTAACCTTAGATGATTTCCTTAACTTCAGCTTCACTTCCATCATCTGTAAGTATACAGTTTTTGTAGAAATTCCTTACTGTATGTAAAATGTATGCTACAAAATCAACATTCCATTTGTTAATTTGCTTTTCTCTTCCTTTTCCTTCATTTAAATGAATCATTCCCATGTATTACCTTCTTCACAAAGCTCCAGCGTAACACTAAACATCCTATCTGTGGATTCTGTTGAATCCCCAGTTCTTAGCCTGTGCCTAATAAAGTATGCCCTCACTTCATCCCAGGGATCTGGAATTTGGAGAGTAAATGAGCCAAGGAGCTTCTCTTGCCTTTGTTCCTGGGTCTATCCAGTTGAGTGATGATCTCTTGGTTCTCTGATCCAGTTCCATTATCAAGAGTAAAATACAAACAGTTAACATGTTTGAATTAACTGATGACTCTGAATAGAGGCAACAGGATGGGAAACTTCATTCCGTAATTTAAGTGTGGCTTTCGGGGTAGAATAAGTATTCTGGCTTCTCCTTAGCTAATCAGGCTCTAGAAGAGACATTAATTGCAGCCAGCCAGTCCTGCTGGGGAGACCCAAAGTTGCCAGCTCCCTTGCTGGGAATGGAATAGAATTGTAATTGGCTGTGAAAGCATCCTGGCAGGAGGCACAGAGAAGGGTGGGTCCTCCCACACCCTGCCCCACCCCCCAGCAAGGCAACTGAGAGGAGCTTCAAGGGAAAGGCCCCTGGGAGGCCATGGCAGCAAAGGACCTGCCACACTTACAGGCTGCAACCCCACAGTTCCAGGGCTGGACTCCAGCCAGAGTGAAGGAAGCTCTCCCACAGTACACTAGGGGTGCTCAGCACGGGAGCACCAAGCCTGCAAACTTTTTCTGTGTTTCCTCTGACTTCCATGACAGAAGAACCACATAGTTACTGTCACTTGTGGGCCATCTTCTACTTCAGAGAGCTTCTCAAATACAAGCTTAAACCCTGGTGCACGCATGCATATGTGTGTGCAAGCACATGTGTGTCCACTTGTCTGTTTGTGCAATGGAATCCCTGTGTGATTGTTTCTCAGTGATGTTATTATTATTTTTTTTGTTGTTCACTCAAATTAATGTGATAATGTCTGGAGAAAACTTGTTCTCATAGTAATGTTCTTTCTGCCATGGCAATTCCTGGAATACACATAACAAGAGATAACAGGTGAAGACCAATAGACGTGACTATGAAAAATAAGACAATGTGTGCCTTTTGACATAAATCTACACTGATATATGTGGTTTTTGGAAACTGATAGGCAGGTTATTTAACATCTTTGTGCCTTAGTTCCCTCGTCAATAAAATGAGGGCAATGGTAGCACTTGTCTAATAGGATTGTTGGAGGAGAAATGAGATGTACAGAGCTTAAAACAGGGCAGAGACTCAGCTGGGCACAGTGCTACATGCCTGCAGTCCCAGTGGCTGGGGAGGCTGAGGCAGGAGGATCTCAAGTTCAAAGCCAACTTCAGCAACTTAGCAAGGACCAAAGCAACTTAGCGAGACCCTGTTTCAAAATTAAAACTAAAAATGGGATGGAGATATAGCCCAGTGGTTAAGTGTCCCTGGGTTAAGCACATAAATAAATAGTGCAACGACTCAATGAATGTGTTTTCATGGTTGCTTCTGGTGAAGTGGGACAGTGAGTGCAGGAGGATAGAACTAATCATTGACCAACCCATGCTCTGTTGACCTGGTGGCATGCCAAACCTAGTGACAAAAATGCAAGGCAGAACAATTAAAAATACACAGGCAAAGTCAATGCTTTCAGAAAATTATTCTGTGAAATGAAACTCTGTTACAAATTCAGAATTTTCTAGGAAACTCTGCTTCATTAATACTTTAAAGCTCTAAGCAATAGACCATCATTTATAACAACAGTTTTGTTTTTACTGTGCATCTTGATTTTTATTACCAGATTTTTTTTTTATTGAAAGTTCATCACAAATTCAGTTAGGAAGGGGAGCAATATATTAAGGGAGACTACAGAATGGCATTTTATAATTTATAAAGATATAATGACAATCTAACAAGCTTTTAATTTGTAATGATAACAACTGAAAAAGCACAGCACAATTCCATTTTCTCCCTCCACATCCCTCCTCATGAACTATGAAGCTCAGGAGGAATGAGACATCTTTATGGCTTAAGCCCAGAACAAAGGAGTGAGAACAGCACTCAGAGGAGCAGAAGTTACCAACGCACGCGCGTCCTCTCTGACATGGGGAGAGCTGAATCCCCACAAAGGCAGAGGAAAGTCCTTGACCATAGGGAAAAAAGAAAAAGCCCAAGGAAGACAGCGTTGGTTGGTGTCCTTAGAAGACAGAGCAGGGGGCTGGAGCAGTGGCTCAGTGGTTATGGCGCTTGCCTGGCATGCGGGAGGACGTGGGTTTGAACCCCAGCACCACGTACATAACTGTCAGAGCAACAAAAGTCGCTTGGAAAACTAAAAAATTGATTCCCTTTCTCTCACTGTCCCTTTCTCTCTTAAAAAAAAGAAAGAAAGAAAGAAAGAAAGAAAGAAAGAAAGAAAGAAAGAAAGAGAGAGAGGAAGAAAAAGGAAAAAAAACAGGCCTTCCACTTCCACTTTTGGACAGCTCTTTCCCCTCCAAACCTGGTCCTTAGTTTATGCCTGGGTTGCCAGGCTCCTGAGCCTAATCTTGGATCATCAGAGCTTGGGAACTGAGCAAGACAACCATTTAAATAAGTAATTGGCTGCATAAATCAGCTCATCCCTTGAAAGAATGATTTTTCTCATACTTCTTGGTTCTGTAATAAGTTAAGGGGACCCGAGGAGAAAAAGCCAGCACTTTCCCCACCGTCGGAGGTATTGAAAGGAGGCTGGGGTGCTTCACTGGGAATGAGGCTGTGGGTGGCAACTTGGGGCCCCAGAGAGAGCTGAAGCCTCAAGTGTGTGCATCCCTGGAGAGAGCAGTTGGGGTGACTCCCCAGCGTTCTGTCCTGGCCCCTCCACATGCCGTTTGGACAAGTCACTTTCTCTCTCTGGGGCTATTGTTTATTCATTGGTTAAAAAGGAGTATTAGATTCTCAACTCTTCTTGTCTCTGGTAGTTTCTGATTTTTAAAAATTCTATAAACTATATATACAAAGATTACATAGATGAAAAACCACCCAACACTAAATTCTAGAAAGTGCTTGAAGGTAAAATAGGCCTAAGACCTAGAAGCAAGTGTTTTTTGTAATGAAAGTGAGCATACTTCATGGGAAGCTCAAGAGGTCACCTGGAAAAGGCACCACAAACCACTAGTGCTCACCCCAGAACCTGGAACTAGGGACCCTGGAGAGCAATTCATCTGCACATCTGTAACGTGACACAGAGAGATGTATTGCCATGGAGTGCCCAAGACCCTGGGAAGGACTGTTCCCTAGAGTGGAAAAAGGTAGATTTCTATATCTCACTCCAAATCACTTTTTAAAATGATCTGATTCACTTCCTCATGCCCCAGGTCACTAAGTAAGTGTCTTGTCTTATATTTGACTTCTCAGCTGTATAAGATCCTAGATTGTACTCCCTTGATGTGGGGATGTAGTACTCTAGGTATTGAAAAGGCGTATTTCTCACTGTGTTATAAAACAGCTTTGTGTTCTCCACTATGGCTTCTTATGAGTTTTCTTGACCTGAATTTTTTTCTTTAAAGAACATGTTCTGTAAGATATGTAAAAGGTTTTTAGACCAAGCTTCCACTCTTACAAAACTGATACTTAGACCCCTCGGAAAAGGAAAGAGGAGCTGTAATGAGTGAGGGCAGATATCTCAGCACAGCTTTGCAGGGAGGAAGTGGAAACTTGTCTCTTAAAAGTGATGGTCTCAGGGATGGAGCAGTGGCTCAGTGGTTACGGCGCTTGCCTGGCACGTGCAAGGATGGAGTTCAAACCCCAGCACCACACACACAATGAAGTGTCAGAGCAATGAAAGCCAAATGAAACCCTAAATAAAACTGAATCTCTGTTCTCTCTCCTCTCTCTCTCTCTCTCTCTCTCTCTGTCCTTCTCTCTCAATTAAAAAAAAAAAGTGATGGTCTCTTTCCTTCTCCAAATTCTCCCTAGACCCTTATTCAATGGAGGACGGTACTACTCTTAAATATATATGACATAAGGCCAGTATCATATTTTTTTGTTTTTATTCCATTTTTGTTTTTACTCTGTAAATCCCCATCAGTCAAGTCAGTCTTAGAACTCAGGGCAGTGTGGAAAACATTCATTAACTCCGTGGGAGTCATTCAGTCATTCAGTCATCTCTCGTGTGCTATTCTTAATCCTCTACTAGCCTCTCAAAGATGGGGCATTTACTGCTCATGAAGCTACCTGTTTCATTTTTTTCAAAGTTCCAACCAACAAATGCTTGTTGGAGGTATGGACAAATATTAGATGATAAACTGCAGGAGGGCAGGACTATGTGCAAGCCATAGCAAAGAGGCATTGCTGAGATCTAAAGATGATCAGAGCACATGGTAACATGTTTCTGTATTGGTGAGACTGATAATCATGGGGACAGGAAAGGAGACACACAGATATAAATTCAAGATTGTGCACTGAGTCTTTCTGAATGTGTCTATGGCTGTGGTACATGGTCTGATGCCCTCTCCCATCATTTATATGACAATTTCTTCCATCACCTATTCCATCTGTGTCTTCTGGGATAAAGTCCTATCACAGTTTGCCATGAGCATCATCTTTCCTGCATCAACTCTAAACTCAGAGAAAAATACCACAGGCAAAAGAATAGAGAAGAAAGAGAGAAGCAGGGAGATTGGAACACTGGATGAAGGAACCAACCTGGGATGCTTAAGAAACTGCTGAAAGACTGGCCAAGAAAGCAGAGGACCGGGTGGGGCAGGTCCCTCTTTGCCCCAGCCATACTGGTACACACGCACACAGACTATAGAGCAAAGGGCTCTGAACCTGTGCGCACTTGACCTTCCACCTCTCACCGGGAGTTATTTTCGGGACATGGAGAAACTAAGCAATTTGGGATGGAGACTGTCCTGAGAGGTGCTGACCATTTGAAAGGAACCAAGGCCTGGGTGTCATGCCCAGCATCATCCTGTACCCTTCAAAGAAATGACAGTGTAAATGCCAGAGAATAAGGAGACAGAAGGGCCATGTGCAACTTATCTTGGCTCCCATGTATCTAAACATTCCTCTTTCTCACCACGACAACCCAATGTACCTATCTGCCCACGCCCATCCCTTCTTTTACCAAAGCATTGTTCATTATAGTCATCACCATTATCATCACTGCTGTCATCATCATCATCATCGTCATCCATCATTGAGTAAACTGATTCCATCTTTTGGATTCTGAGGACATTTCAATTCTGTATTTACACATGCAAAATTTTAATCAAAATTACAGCTACACAGAAAAACTCTCATTGAGAATGAATTTCCCTAAGAGACTTCCCTTAAGTCAACTGAATTTTCGATCAATCTTTTTTTTTTTTTAATACAGAGCGGTTAAACTGCCTCCATTTTTCCCCATTTCTCATTTAATGATGTTGGAAATTTTTATGGAGCTAAATCATTTTGTAAGTAAGACAGGCAGTAACTACAGCATTTGATTAGTTGATCGGTTTTTAATACATATCAAAAGCTGCTAATTATAGCTTTGTCATTGAAGGCTTTGTTTTGTGGCTTTATTGCCCTTCCAAATCTAATTTTTTTCTAGTTCATAGTTTGCAGATATGAATTTGTCAAGAAGCTGTAACTTTTTGCCAGATTTTAATAAGCCATACGTTTTCCTGAGGTGTATTTTAGTCAACATCAGTTTTATCTTGTTTTGATTGTTTCTAAACATCAGCAGAGTGGAAATAATAATAATAATAATAATAATAGCACGGGTCCTGTATTAACTGCTTAGTATACATGGACCTCAAGTAAACCTATCTCAGATAATTCAACAAAAGTGCTGAGAGGTGAGGATGCGTATCCCCATTTCATAGAAGAGTGAACTGAGGCTAGAGGCGAGGTCATTTGCCCAACGTCCTGCAGCTACTATGTCATAGACTTAGGACTTTAAAAGTTGGTCTTTTAAGTGTTAAAAGTTCCTGTTTCAGGGCTAGAATAGTTGCTCAATGGTTTGAGCACTTGCCTGGCATGCACAAGGACCTGGGTTCAAACCTCAGCACCACATACACAACTAAGTGTTAGAGAAACAAAGTCCAGATGAAAAAACTAAATAACATTGATTCTCCACTGATTCTCTTTCTCTCCCTCTCTCTTTAAAAAAAAAAGAAAAAAAGCTTGTGGTTTTTTTTCCCCTATCGTACCACAACATCTTTTGCTTCATTCATGAATAAGCTGTATTTACTGGCTTCACACACTTCTTACATATCTCAGAACACACTTCACCTTGCTCTTTCTACCTCCTTTTCTCTCTCTCTCTCTCTCTCTCTCTCTCACACACACACACACACACACCATGTCCCTTTTGCTTCTGACAAAGACTGCCAAACTGCCCCGAGGCTCCAGGTGAGAAGGGGGCGAAGTGTCTTTTTCTTTTAGGAGGACGGAGCACCTGCTATTCCTAAAGAACAAGTACGCCTAGCAATTTGACATCCCCAGTGCTAGTAAGGAGGAGCCCAACACAGACCCTCCCTTCTGCTAACAAAGGCTCCGAATTCCTTCTGATAAAGATGCTCAGGGGCAAAGTCAAAGTCCAGATCTAGCCAGTCCTGCACCCCTGCTCCTAGGCCTGAGGGAGGGAAAACCAGGGTTATGAAACTATAAAAATGGCGAGTCCCAACCTCTCTTGGGCTGTGTCCCCTTCTCCCACTCTGGGGGAAGTCTGCTCTTTTCCCTATGCTTTGCTCTGCTTGCCTTGGCGTCCTTTGTCTCTGGGGGACACGAAACTGACTTCAACCAAACCAGCACTAGATGGAGGCTCCTCTGGGATTTGGATAAGATCACCATTGGGGTAAGCTCCCTATATCTTTCTGTCTTTTTCTTTCCAGAGGACAATTAACTGGGCATCCACTGGTCACTTAAACGCAATTATAGTGCAACCACCAGTCTTAACTCTTGGGTGACAGTTTTCATGTCCTTTTACAGTTCCTAATCCCCTGCCTTCAGGTCAGGCATATTGGGACTTGTTAGGGTTGTTTCCAACTTTTCTATCCTGGCTTGGAGCATTTCTGGCGTCAGCAGACAGTTGCCTCCCAATCCTGGTTAACTTTGGATGTGAGGAGTTTAGCAAAGGAGTTAAGCAACTGAGAGACTCTGGCTGGGGCCACTTCCCAGTGGATCTCAAAGGCTTCTGCCCATACCTCCTCTTCTGACAGCCCTTGTGGGTATCCTCCAAGTAACCAGTCAATTGGGGCGCTGAGCAAACTCCCCAGTAGCGCGCACCTCTCTGTAAGAGCAAATGCACTCTCCCTGCAGGGCTCACCCGCTTCCCTTGCTGATCAGACTTCAGCCAACAAGAGAGGGACGTTTTACATGGAATGGCTCACAAGAAGGGCCCAAGTCCCCTCTATTGACAAACGGGGACTTTGCAAACTTGTAGGAAGATAACTCTGTGCTATTTCCTTAGTGGATGAACCCTCTTTAAACACCAGGGAGTCAACAATCAGTTTCCTGGCTTCAAGCCTTGAGATTCAGGGACAGGCTTGCGGGGCAGGCAGGGCTGATCCCCCTTGGCCTAAGCATTGCAAATGTCGGTCCTGACTTGCTCCATTTTCCTTTCTGTGGGAGAAAGTTGGTGCAAGAGACAAAGGAAGGCTTGAGACAACTGAAGGCAGCTAACTGGGTTGATCCTCTAGTGCTATAAGAAGGTCTCTTGTACCAAGTCTGGCCCCAAGAGCCCCACCGGTACCAGCATCAACCACTGCCTGTTTCTGCTTCTAACTGACTTGGCCCAGTGGTGGAGGGCACCCTCACCTAATGAATCCTGGATCCTGAGACAAAGTCTTGGTCTGATCTTGGGAGAAGAGGTGACCCATGAATCCCAGAGCTTGAGCTGAGCAGCCTCTTCTTCTTTGGAAATGCTTTTACTCTAAATCTATCCCTGATATCCACCTCTTAAAGAGGGACCCATTGTGAGAGATTGCCAAGATAGAGCTCTCCTAGCTTTAAAATTAGACTACATTCTCTAGACTCTCACAAGACACCTTTTTATCTGTACCCTCCTCGTCTGGCAGGAAGAAATCAAAAATTTCTGTCTCAGAGTAAACTACCTCTCATCTCTCCCAGTTCAGGAAGCCAAATTGTTGATTTTGTCTAGTGGGGATCTCATTCAGAGCACTAACAGGCTTGCCGCCCACTTCAAAATTGAGGAGCTTACTATAAAATCATGGGCCTGTGAGTATGAGAACTCAAGGACAAGGGAAACATGTAAGACAAGTTTTAAAGGCACAACTAGTTGGCAAATAGCATCCCTTAGATAAAATAGTCATCGAGTAGTATCCTCCATCCTGAGCGAGGCCCCAGCTGGAGTTCATATAGGAAAGACAGAACTGCTGACCACCGGAGGCTCCAAGATCAGAGAGATGCCCCCTAGCCAGAGACAGTGTCCTTGTATGATGCTCTCTTTTGTTCATTTTTTTTTAATTCAGAGGGAGGCCTCTAGAGTAGTACCAGGGGATGACCTAATCACAGTTGACTTAGGCTGCTTTTCTCTTGTGGGGCATTGTACTTGGAAGTTTTCTAGTGGTCAAGGGAATGCCAGTAAATGACCACTAAAGTCTGAATCCCCTTAGGTCTTTGGCATGTGGCAAATGAAGTGTGAATCCCCTTAGGTCTTTGCATCTCCACTAGTAAGGCACCAATAAATCCAGCAGGGTATGTAGGTAAAGGAGAGACGGGATTGCTGACCACCAGAAGCTCTTCAAGGGAGTTATCCCTCCATCCAGGTGGGAGCGTCATTCTCAGGTTATGCCAAGTCCACTGATGCCCGTTTGGTGGAAGTCAGCTTCCTATCTTCCAGAGATGAAGAATGAAATCGAGGGACACTGAGGCATGGTAGACAGATTTTAAGAAAATAACAGAAAGCAAACCACAGGCAAAAGAGCAGGCTTCCCCCAGAGTGGGAGAAGGGGACAGAGGTGAAGAGGCAGTCAGGTTTTCCTTTCTTATAGGATGTTCTCCCTTCAGTTGATTATCCTCTCCCTTCCCCCACACCTAGGACATGGGCATGGGAAATTCTGTTTGGGTCTAGTCTTTAGTTTGTGCCTGAGGCATCAATAGAAAGAATGTGGCACCTTGCTTAGCAGAAGGGAGAGTCTTCGTCTGGACTCACCTCGCCAGACCTCCTCACTAGCATTGGGGATGTCAAATTGATCTTCTTAGAAGAAAAAGAACCAGTTTTTCCTTGATTGACTCGAACATTCGAACTACTCTGACTGCCTAGCTTTTCCTCCTATCTCGCCACTAGCCTGTATAACCCACAAATGCCCAAGAAAAGTACCTCATTTCCTTGGCCACCAGAGAAAAGTATAAACTTCAATATCATTGGTGCAGCTTAGTTTGTTTTACAAAAGGGAAGGAAATGGCTGCTAATTGCCTGTTAGCTGTCTAAAATGCACATTACTTGAGCTAGCGCCTAAACCTGTTTGAGACCAGAGGGGGAAAGAAGCTTGATGTGCCACTTTTAAATTCAAGTGGCTGTGAGGCCTAAGGGACTGTTGACTCTTTTCTTGCACTCTGAGATTCTAGCAGGAGAGACGGATGGAGAGGATCGGAAAGGGCCAGCTGCTCCAGGTTCCAAGCCTTTCGAGCAGCGGAAGAGGCCTACATTCTTTTACTTTTGGAAACAATGCAGCGGGGACTCAACTTCAGGAAGCTGACATGACAGGCCCAGAAATATCAGGAGACTCTAATTCCTGCGGAGTTTTTCTTCTTCAGGTGGACACAAGCAAGGAAAATGGAAACTTCACATAGGTGTAAGTTATCTTTGTTCTTACAAACTTTCCCTGAGGATTTCATGAATTGTCGTTTTTCAATGTCTGGGCTACCTTTCAGTCAAGCGTGCACTCCAGTCTGCTAAACATGTTTACATGCTCCTGTTCTAGAGTAAATATGGCCATTTCATTTCTCTGGTGGTCGGGGGAACCCTCATTTTTTGAGCCCAATTTTATTGATGAATTCACCTGGTGAATATATTCTGGTGCACCTGAATATATTTTTCAGTCTTATTTTGTGTAACTAGGGCTTTTTTAATCCTGTTTTTTTTCCTGCTATCTTTATTCAAAAGCCAATTATTCAAGGTAAGGCTCTAAAATCTTTGTTTCCCATTGGTTTTTATGTATATTGTGTGTTTGTGTACATGTGTTACGTGTTGTGCCAACATGGTATCAAACTGGCTTATAAACTATAGCTCATAAATTAAATTAAAAAAATGGATCCAAATGACTTTTAGTTCATGTGCCTTAAACATTTAGAAAGAAGTTCAATTTAAATTGGTTAAACATAAGAGTAAAGCTGTGCTTAAGATTACTAGCCCACATGTTTTTCTAGTTGGTCAATCAATAGAGTGTTGGTTTCTATAAATGTTTGAAGTGTAGGAGCTGGAGCAGTGGCTCAGTGGCACTTACCTAGCATGTGTGAGGACACAGGTTTGAACCTCAGCACCATGTATACAACAAAATGTCAGAGCAACAAAAGCCACAAGAAAAACTAATGTAATGTTCATTGCTTCTAGGATTTTTCTTCAGTGGGGGGAAATGGCTTGAGCTGTTTATCTACACTTGTCTGATATCTTGGTTTTACGAGTAACCTAAACTCAGCTGTTAAAAACAAGTAAATCAGATTTAACATAAATGGAATTAATCTTCATAAATGTGTTTGTTAAAGGTGACATCTGATTAATTTTCAAAGTTAACATGATAAAATATCAACAACTAATGTAAATTCAACTACTCTTGGCTTGAATTCTATAAGGTGTCATATTTGGGTTTATTAAATGCGCTTTTATAGATTGATAGAAAAAAAGAAAATTTAAGATTGCTTCATTTCTGGGTCTTCACTGAAAGCAAGATTATTAAGAGTTAAAATTCTAAGAGTAGTAATTCTATATGCAAAGAGTGCAAAAGGTTTCAGCTGTGTTTCAATTACTGTAAATAGCATAAAGTCTTTCATCTTATTAAAAAGGGGTAATTGGAAAAATTCAGAAATTTTATAAGGATTGTTTCAAAATGCAGATATAAAAAAGTTGCAAAATGCAGATTTAAAAAGGGTCAGTAATTGATAAAAAATATATGAAAGTTATAGGTATGGAAATATATTTTAATATGAAAACTAGAAGGAGATAAATGTTTCTGGATAAGGAAGCATTTTGTATGGTAAAGTAACAAGCATAACAAGTGTCTTAAGTAAGTTGCACAAGGTTTATGGAGTGTAAATCTCAAAATGTTTGTGTGATTAAATTTGGCTATAACTATCGCAATCAGTTATTTAAGGTTTTTTCCTAAGGCCAAATATCTATGTACTGCTGTAAGCCAGTACATTCTCTATGTGTTAAAATAATGAGGTTTCCTAAAACATTGATCTTATCTATCAGAATAATTCCTGGTATTAGGTTTTATTACCTAGGGAAACTAAATCTTAAAGAAATTATTTGTACCCGTTTAAAATCATTAAATGAGAGGTTTGTTTAAAAGCCTGGCTTACATCTATTTGCCTTGACTAAATCTATTTCTGATCATTAACACTGTGTCCTAAACTTAGGAAAATTTAAAGCTGTCCTTTGATCTTTGTCAGTATTGAGTGTTGCCAACCCATGCAGACCTAGAATTATTATTATACACCACGGGTTCTAAATTTCCCATTAAAAGTTAAACATGGTTAATATAAGGTTATCAGTGTAATTGTGATGATGTTACTGGTTTCTTTGCATATCAGATGTGTTCCTGCCCTCCAAGTATCTGAGTCTTTTAAAATGGAAAGCTTAGGAGAACACTTTACCAAGCTGGTATTTCCAAACTAAAGTTGTGTGTAATGATAGTCTCTTTCAAATTGATATAAAAACAAATTGGGCTGAAGCAGTAACTCAGTGGTCACAGCGCTTGCCTGGCACGCGCAAGGATGCGGGTTTGAACCCTAGCACCACATAAAAAATGAAGTGTCAGAGCAACGAAAGTCACGCACATGAAAAACTATATAAAACTGATTCTCTCTTTTTCTCTCTCTCTCACTGTCCCTCTCTCTTTGAAAAAAAAAAACACAACAAATTTAATTGGAGGTTTATTTATGTCATAATATTTTGTAATTGGATAAGAATAACCTATCATCAGTAAGTTATATATCAAATTTTATGTTACTCTTAACATTAGGAATCGTTTAACTGTTGTCTGAGTGCTTTGCAGAAGTACGATTTCTAATGTAGGAACCTGAGTTTATTTAAGATAACAAGCCATCATACAATGTAAGGCTGACTTCCAGCATTAATATTGATCCCAACTAAATAAAAGGTGTAAGTACATTCAAGCTAAAAGACTGATGAAATTGGCCTGTTTTTTAATACCAAATCCAAAAGACCAAACTTAAGTAAGTAAAAGGGTGAAGGAAAAAAATCAATATTTTGACAATTGTCCTGTAAGGTCAGTCGAGACTTGGGGAACAATGGGGTTCCTCCAAGAGCTTTGCAACTAACTTTGAGTCCCATGACCTCCCTGTCAGGGAAGTTAAGAGGCCCCAGAGAACAAACCAGTGTACATACTGTGAAAGGAGAGTCAACAGAGAGGGAGATGTCCCTAATGCTTTCCAGAGAAGCCACATATGGTCAGCAAGTCTGTGACCCATCCCGGCAGATGGCACTGATAGAGGAAGCCAGAGGAGCTTAAGGATCCCCTGGGAAATCTTGGCTGATTCCCACAGTAGATTGGAAGCAAGGTTAATTTAAAAAAGAGAGAGAGAGAGAATTGATTTTTTTTTAAAGAGAGAAGAACGGAGAGAGAGAGAGAGAAAAAAATAAATTTTTATTGAGTTTTTCACATGGCTTTCGTTGCTCCAACACTCAGCTGTGTGGGGGTTTGAACCTGTGGACTTGCGCATGCCAGGCAAGTGCCGTAACTGCCAAGCCACCCCTCCAGCCCCTGAGAGAATCGATTTTTATTGAGTTTTTCACATGGCTTTTGGTGCTCTGGCACTTAGTTGTATACATGGATGCTGGGGTTTGAACCCGTGTACTCGCGCATGCTGGGCAAGCGCCATAATCGCCCACCAAGCCACCGCTCCAGCCCAAGCAAGGTCAATTTTGACCAACTTGGTCTTAAACACCGGCATGAATTTTAGTTAGTTTTTCGTGTGACTTTCATTGCCCCGACACTTCGTTGTGTACACAGTGCTGGGATTCCGACGCGGGTCCTCAGGCATGCCAGACAAGCGCCTACCCACCGAGCCACCGCTCCAGCCCAATCCAAACATTCTTAAAGGGAAACCCAAACTGCTTGCCCGATGGTGCCCCTTCTAAGCCTGAAGCAGCTAGAGCAGTCCTTGCCCAATTTCCCTTTTTACAACAGTAAAAGTTTCTTTATTTAGAGGGGGAATGAGATGGGGAAAAGTGTGGTTGGAATTTTGGGTTGATCAAGATGAAACCGGTTCTTTTTCTTTTAAGAGCACGAGCTGCTCCTAAAGAACAAATATGCATATCAATATGACATCCCCAGTGCTGGTAAGGAGGGTCCACAAGGAGGGGCCCTACACTGACACTCTCTTCTGCTAACAGAAGCACAGCATTCCTTCTGCAGATAACAAAACTGCTCAGTAGCAAGGGCCGAAGTCTGGATGTAGCCAGAACCTCTGCACCCTTGCTCCTAGGCCTGAGGGGGGAAAACCATGGCTATGGAACTATAAAAAGGGCCAGTCCCAGCCCCTCTTCAGCTCTGTCCCTTTCTCCCGCTTTGGGCGGAGTCTGCTCTTTTCCCTTTGCTTTGCTTTCTCTTATTTTCTTAAAATGTGTCTGCTCTGCTTGCCTCGGAGTACTTGGGTTTCATTCTTCGTCTCTGGGGGACATTAACCTGACTTGAGGACAGCGTGACTCATCCTCCTCCCTCACTGGCAGAGATAGCTCCTCCCCGGGGCACCTTGGGGGACCTGTGTGCCTCTCTCTGAGTTCCAACTGGGAAACCTGAATGAAGTGGGCACACGGTGTGTGTGTGTGTGTGTGTAAGCAAGCACACTGAAGGCCATGGCCCAGCCTACTGCTCACACCCACAGGCACTGAGCCTCAGCACCCTTGTGTTTAGTGGGAGGAGTGGAGTGGTCTCCCTGATGGAGTGTTTCCAAACCGGTTCCTTTTTTTTTTTTTTAACAATAAATTACAGGATGCTGGGAAGGAAAGAAAATACAAGCAGAGAAGGAAGGCAAGAGTTTCTATTTTTAAATGCTTGCCAGGCCTTAATTCTGTGGAAGTTTCTGGGAGGAAGGAAGAAGCAAGATGGAAGGTGAGCAAGGGCTAGCTGGGAGGAGGATAAGATCTAGGAGAGTGATTTCCAAACACACTTTTCTTAGTAGTTGGAGCATTTTCCCTAAATGTATCCTCTGAGGAATGCCAATATATGAGAGAAGGACTGCTGATTGACATGGACGTGGGCTTCTAGAACCCTGCTCACTTAGCTTCTCCCTGGGCACACTGTGGCCCCTGGGTTAACTCTGCTGCAAACAGACTGAAAGTCTTGAATCACAGCCCATGCATTTGTTCATTTGTTCACCAAGGACTTGTTGGCGCATATTATGTGCGAGGTGCCTTTCTAGGTCCTGGGAATATTGTCGACCCTCTTTATGGCCCAGTAGGGAAAGCAGGCATTCATGATACACTCACTATAAGGAGAGCTTTATCTCCCAGGCAGGACTTCTGCATGTATCTGTGTAGGTTGTGTATGGTACAACTCTAGGGCCACCATCCCATTGAGGCTATGTGATTGGGGCCCTCCGGGTTGCACAATGCATGACTGGACCACATGGACCCAGGAATCATGGGAGACCATTGGAAGACTTCAATCCCAGAATCTCAGAGCTTTCCTGTCCCATAGTAATGACATACAGGCAGATGTCAGCTTCAATGATTACCAGTTTACTATTTAGAGATGTCAGTTTTTACCTAGAGATACGGTCAAAGGTTCCATTTGTGTCTTTTAAGTCCCCTTTCCTTCCCCCACCCTAATCCTAGGTACCCTGGGCAAAGGGCTTATCTTGTCTGAACATCCAGTCTGGCCAGTGGTGAAGGATTTGGGTCTTGCCTGCTCTGCCTGTTCATTCTGGTGTGTCCCTGGACAGGTTATTTCATACTCACTTCTGACTCCAACTTGCCTCTCAGGCCCTAAACAGCCTTCCTCTTGGGGTTCGGTGATTACATTTTTTTTCTAACCTGACTCCAGCGTGGCTCAGCTTCAATCTGGTGCCCTCCTGACCCCAGCCTTTGATAGGGACCTGGAGCGCAGTTGCCAATGCGTTCTGGTTGTCGTCCATAGCAGGGATGGGGACATTCTCATTGCTGTATGTTACATTGTGTGCATATATCCAGTGTCTATGGAAATTGGGAGGTGTCTGGTTTGTGGTTACTAGGAACACTTTTATACACCTTTTAATAAGAAAGATGGCCCCTGGGGAAATAGGGACCAAAGGAAGCAAGGTCTCTCCCATTACCTGATCAAAGCCTGAAACCTCTTAGCAGCCATCATCAGCCAGCCTGAAGCTTTCAGCTTGGACAAATCCAGGAGATTACATTCCAAATATGGCCCAACTCTTAAAGCTGGCTGTGAAATTCTGGACCTTGACAGTTCTGGGACTTTAGATTGACATAAGAGGGCCACAAAAGAGGCCCCACCAGGATTCCCCTTTCTTTCTCCACCCCAGTTATGTCTGGCTTCATTTACCAAGCTTTGTCTTCCTGTCATCTTTTCTAGTTTTGACTCTACATTTTCCGCTGGAGTCTAGCCCTTGGACTAGACTCTATTTTGGCAGCTCCAGCCAGTGGAAGAAAACTCCATTTTTAGTTCATAGACCAAGTTTTGACCTCTTGTCCATACTATTCTATAACTCCCTCCCTAGCATATTTTCCTGAAACCAGTACTATGTGATCCTGGGCAGTTCACCCAACCCCTCTGAACCTCTCAGTTCTCTTATTTATAAACTGGACAGAAATTAACCATGGTTCAGTTTTGGCATAGTCATTAAGAGCCTAGACCTTAGAGTTTGACTCCCTGGGTCCAAATCCCAGCTCTGCCACTATCCAGTTATGCAATGTTCTTCTGTATGTCATAGAACCTGTAAGTTCCTCATTGTCCTTATTAGGAAAATGAACGGTAACTATTTTTTGTGGTCATGGTTAAGATTGTAGAAGCAATCTTACTTAGCACATGGAGGTGACATACAAATCAGCCAATACTATTAATACTTTAGTTCACAAGATTGTTGGAAAAATCAAAGGAGATGCTTGTGGCAGTGATCCCTGGGTGCACAGACGGTGTTACCAGAAGTCCCAAGAAAATAGGTCAGTGTTCAAGCTTCCGCTGGGCAATGGATAGACTTTGGTTTGCATTCTGCTCTTCCATGACTAGGTGACTTTTAATGTTTCCTAAGTGAGGATTGTCTTGTCTGCCTGGTGGAGTTGATTATGAAGATTAAATGAGAAGTAGGTCTCCCATCTGGTATGATTAGGAACTGGGTTCTTGTCAGTTTCCTGTCCCATTACATGGCCTTGCTCTGACTAGGCTGTTAAATATAGTCCTTCTCCTTAAGAGTAAGTTGGAGAGAAGGGGTACAGACTGAAGTGGGCTATAGGAGTGTCCAGTCCAACTTGGGACTTGTGGGGTGCTGGTACAGGTGACACTTGCACTGAAGCTTCCTAGTATGTGGTCTGCCAGCATCTGTCTTGCTGAATGCAAGGCATTTAATGCTGTTTCCAGGGAAGGATATTTAGAAGTAATTAATAATGATTAATAGTGAACTGAGTAAGTCATTGGGGTTTATAGAAAATACTTTTCCTCAGCAGAAACGGGTTAGGAATGAGGAGAAAACAAATGGCTATGCAGCTGAGTGAGCAGGTGCCAAGGGGAGACAGGCAAACTCAAGAAGGCCCTCACCACTGCATCGCCTAGGGTCTGCGCTGGGCCCTCTGAAGGGCGGGTGGCCTTAGGAACTCCACTCAAACTTCACTCACAGGGGCTTTATTTTAATCTGCTTGATATTTTGGAGTTTCATGAATTTCATTTTAAAGTTACATTCTGCAATTTGAAAAGTATCTGACTATAATACACCAATAAAAAAATGGGAAAAAAGTGTAAGTACCAGATAACAGAAAATTTTGCATTAAAAAGTATCTGAAAACAATTGCATTAAATACAGAAATAAGATTTTTGTTGGATGCTGATTTCATTTTAACTCCCACTTTGGGTTTTTCTGTTATGCAAGAGAATGATTTAAAATATGCAAATACTGAAAGTAATAGTGATATTTCCTCATATTTCACGTTTTAGTTTGCAATGTACTGTGAATCATGTTTTTTAATCTGATTCTTCTAATAGCCCAGTGAACTATTCAGGATGGTTTTATTCCCTGTTTGCAGATGAGGAAACTGGAGTTAGGGATTCTGGAAATTCCCTAGGAAGATGAAAACCTGTTTGGGAGCAGGATTCATCAGGCTCTGGATGGTGCTGGCAATCATAATGCAAATCATACAGCAAACAATGTTCAGGTACTCATTGGCCATTTCCATGCTGAGCACTTTAGATGCTGTCTCTGTTGGTTCTGTTAGGAAGTATGTAGCGTTACGAATAAATTGAGCTCTGTGTCATCAAGTGACTAAAAGTCACACAGCTAAGAATTTATGCATTTAACTTGAGTCTGACCATGAGGGAATGATCAAACAAATCCCAATTGACAGCCAGTCTACAAAATAATAAACATGGGCTTCTCATTCTTCAAAAATGCTGATGTCCAAAACATTAGGTAAAGGTGGAGGAGCTAGGTGGGGAAACAGCTGAAAAGACCCTGTGGAGACATTCAACTGTATTGAACACAGATTTTATGTTAGCTTTTTCCGTTATTTCAATGCTAAATTTCTTGAGTATGATAATCATATTGTGCTTATATAGGATTCTTAGCATATCCAAAAAGAAGTGTTTAGGAATAAAGTATCATGAAGTCTGCAACTTACGCTCAAATGATTTAAGAGAAAATAAAGATAGGTAGACACCAATGTGTATATGCATGTACAAACATATGCACAGAGTATAGAGCATGAAAGAGAGTGCCACGTGTCAGAAGGGTGAATCTGGGTGAGGGCACGTGGGTGCTCACGGCGCTATTCTCTCAGCTTATTGTTTTTTCTTTTGTACAGTGCTGGGGATTGAACTCGGGACTCCACACATGCTACTCTGCTACCAAGCTACATCCCCAGCCTTCTTTCAACTTTCTTTATGTCTTTGAATGTTTTTAAAATTCAAACTTGGGGAAATTAAAAACAGTGGGATGGGGGTGGGGCGGGGATTAAGAAAAAGAAGAAGTCAGGCACACAGAGCTCTGTCCTGGACTCCTGGCCAGAACAGCCACACAAACCGGTTTCCTGCACGACGGGTCCGCATAAGCTGTGTGAGCGGACGGTAGGGAAAAAAGCCCCGGTGTGTGCTGGATCCTGCTGAAGGGTAGCTTCTTTCTGAACCCTAAATTGTGATCCTCTCATTAACTTACTGTGCTTCAGCATTTGTCCCTGACAGTCCCCAGAAAGGCATCTTGCAGACTGATAGAGGAATCCAGACTGACGCTCGCATACTGCCCAGACAGTTATATATCATTCATAGCTCATTAACCCGAGCTAAAAAAGGAAAGCCTGTCATATATAGCCCGTTGCTAATCCTCCAGGCACTGATCCTGATTTGGTTCAAATTATACAACCTGTTCAGACATTCCCAACTTCTATGATTTTGGAGGAGGGTGTGGCCATTTAAACCCATTCATGGTTTTCACATCTGGTCCTTGTGAATGGCAGAGGCAAAGTACTTGGCAAGGGAAGAGAATGGTTATCATAATCAAAAGAAAATCTCAGGATACTTTGTAGATTTCCATCTCCTTGCCTTTTGATCCATTCTCATCCCCTGTCCTCCATAAGCTTAAAAAATTAAGAGCTGATTCTAATAGCAAAATATCTTTACAAAGCATCTGGTCTGAAGGTCCCATGGCACTTTACAGATGGTTTCTGGAAAGCCTAATTAATCCTCACAGTGTGTTTGTGAGAAGAGATTTTAATCTAAATCTACCCTGAAGATGGAACAGAACAGGATGGGTGGAAACTTCAGCAGGAGGAATTGGAGTTAGAAGAGAGGTGGAATTACCAGATGCTGTACATGAAAAATAGATTTCTACGGTGGCTGTTACATCTCTTTTTCCAAATATTTTTAATACAGATAACATCTCCCTATAGTGGCCATAGCTCAATCCACATAGGAAGCTAACTTGTTCTGATTCCAAATGTGGACGTGTAACTCAGCCTAAGGAATCAGAGGACTCCTACCCTGGAGCACAGTGGCTGGTTTAGGGATTGGTCACATGACCTAAGCCATCTAAGGAGGTCTTCCCAGGGACCTGAGCTTCGTGAGAAGACACTCTCAGCCATGAACTCAGGCTGTTGGGGGAAATCTTGCTTCCACACAGGGAGGCCCATCTCCTGAGATAGCCAGACTCAGCTACACAGCCAAGGATGGAAACAGAAACACAACCCGCAGCTCCAGCCATGCTGCTCCCAGCTCTGTTTGTCTTGGCTTTACTGTTTTTGTTTGTTTGTTTTGACTAATTCACTTCGATGTTGAGTGAGAAGTTTCAGCTGGCTTTCTGTCCCTTGCAACCACAACAACTCTGAAATATCACAGTTTCCTTCATCCTCAAGCTCTATTCCATCCCATCCCATCTCAACAGCTGTGGTAGCTTCCTATGTGGAGTGAAGGAGTTGGCAGAGATACAGAAAGGAAAATGGCCAAGTGGTATTTCCAGGACTCTCCTCCCATTGCATGAAGGATGAAGGGTAAGTTACTGGCCTGGAGGAGACTGCAGAGCACCTACCAATCCAACCACTCAGTGGTACCAGGCCCCTCTCAACATTGCCACCAAGTGGTTACACAGCCTGGGCCTCCGGGATGAGCAGCCCTCCTTTCTGAAGCTGTTCTTTCACTTTGGGGCAGTTCCAATCATTACATAGTTCTTCCTTGTACTAAGCCAAATCCCAGTTGTTTGTTGTTTCCAGCCTTTGGTCCCATCTTCTGGGCTGACACAGAGTAAGTTGGCTCTCTGCTTTGTGATCACCTTCAGGTACTTATGGGCAGTGGGAGGCTGCCTGTGTCATTTGTCATATCGCATATTTGAAGTCCCTTTGTTATGATCCCCCTTTTATTAATGCACTTAGTATACAGTATATGTCTCTGAGGGCTTCACCTTGCACATCTCAGTTGTTCAACTAACAAAAGAGGGATTTAGGAACTTCCTTACTTCTCGTGTTTGGATTCAAATGAATATAGTCCAAGACCACATAAACATCATTAAGAGATAGGCAGGAGCTCGGAGTGGTGGCACACACCTGTAATACCAGTGACTCGGGAGGCTGAGGCAAGAGCAAGTTCAAAGTCAGCCTTAGCAACTTAGTGAGGCCCTAAGCAACTTTGCGAGACCCTGTCTCAAAATAAAATATAAAAAGGGCTGGGGATGTGGCTCAGTGGTTAAAGCACCCCTGGGTTCAATTCCCAGTACCAAAAATAAATAATTAAATTAAATTTGGAGTCCAACTCTGGCTACTTATTGGATTCCATGTCATTAAATAACCTATGGAAATATGATTGGCAATGGTTCCATGGTAGTCCATGCTGTGGCTAGATCCTACATTTTTTAGTCATGTCCTTACTGTTAAACACTTAAGTTTTCTCACATGTTTATACTTTAATAAGCATTTTTTTTTTTTTAGGGCTAAGGACTGAACTTGGGGCCTTGCGCGTGCTAGGCAAGTGCTCTGCCACTGAGCTAAATCCCCAACCATAATAAGCATTTTTAGGAGAAATTTATAGACATAAGACCAGGGGTCGTTAGGGTATGAACATTTGTAAGGTTCTTGCTTCTTCCTGGAAAATTCAATTCTAGAAACATTTATTGATTCTCCCATCCATAGTGCATGAAATACTCATCTTATCCCATTTGCTCAGCATTAAGCATCATAATCTCGTACATTGTAATGAATTTATTAGGATAAAATTGTATCTAATTGTTTTTTTTTATTAGAAGTATATAGAAATACAGTTGAGGGGGAAACATTATCAAAACATTAGCAATCAATGGATATAAACTTTGCTAATTGTTGTTTTAAGTTGTGTCTTTTGATTATTTGTAAAGTTGAAATTTTTTAAGTTTAATAAAACAGTTTTAAGTGGAGCACAATTGATTCTTCTTTGTGACTTTCACTGTTTTGGAGGTAAATAATATTTATCTTTTTAGTTGCATTCCTTTGATGATCAATATTATTATCAATATTATTTAAGTTGCATTCCTTTAATTATTAGGCTCAATAAACATTTTTAGGGTCTGGAGCGGTGGCTCAGCAGTTACAGTGCTTGCCCGGCATGCACGAGTATGCGAGTTCAAACCCCAGCACCACGTACACAACAAAGTCTCCGAGCAATGAAGGCCACGTGGGAAACTAAATTAAATAGATTCTCTCTTTCTCTCTCTCTCTCTCTCTCACTGTCCCTCTCTCTTTAAAAAGAAAAAAATTAACGGAATAATTGGATATTTTTGCTATGTCTTCCATTGTTTTATGCCTAGTATGTTACTTCCATAAATGAAAAAAACTCACTAATATTAAGTATTAAAGATTGAAAGTTCTGTACTCCTAAAGCTGCATTGTAAGGTTGCCACAGTGCTTCACAGGTGAGTTGTGCAGGGGTAAATGGCATACGATGTGGGGTGGCACTTGAAGCTTTATGTGTAGGTGAGTGTCACCATCTTCCTCTTCCTCTCTGACAACCTCCATCTTTCATCCCTGCTCACAGCAGATAGAGGGAATACTTAGATAAATAAAGACTGTAGAGAAATCCAGTTTCTCTGGGCATGTACAGAGCTAAGATTTCTTAGAGCTTCCAAAGGCTAATGTGAATATTGTATGAAACGCATCAAAGATATCTGATTCCCCTGCCATTTAAGTGATGTGAATCAGCCAGTAAATACCGTTAATTAAGGATTCACTCTAGGCTAAGCCCTGAAATGAACATTATGGGAAGCACTTAGGGCTAAGGCAGCAATGGAGAAAGGGAAGTCATCATGGGGAGAAGAGACAATGAGGCTGGAGTGCAGCAATAATGGGAGCCGTTGGTTCCATCCCCTCCCCAGCCTGGCTTTCACTTCTTGGAGCCAGGTGAAATGGGAATTCTAAGAGAGCTAGTCTGCATTATAGTTGTGTGTTGTAATCGCAAGTTGCTCTTTGCAAAAATGTAAATTAGATCTCTAGTTCACATTTGTACCACTGTAGATTTTAGGTGGATTTAGCAGTCAGTGGCACTTAACAGATATCTTTTGTGTATCTACCATGTGCCAGCATCCACCAGCTTCGGTGCTTAGAATGCAAAACAGGTACAATTTCTGCCCTCTGTAGAGTTTACAGTCAATGGGGATGCAGATGTTGAATAAGTACTGTATAAGTACTGTATAAGTATGTTGAATACATACTGTAACCACACTTCTTGATAAAAGCTATGAGGGAAAACCATGGAGTACTAAGAGGGAGGAGAACAGGACTTGAGGGAACCTTCTGCAGGTTATGTGATCAGAGGAGTGCTCTGAGGAGATGGCATGTCTTCAGAGACTTGAGGAAAGAGGAGGAAGATGGTTTCAGGCAGGAAGACAGTGACCACTAGAGTTGAGATAGTGAGAACGCACAAGAAGAAAACAGATAAATATCTTTGTAACCCCAAGATAGAGAAGGGTTTTCTAAATGTGATTCCAAAAACAGCTGGAACCACATGTTCAGACATCAGAAGTTAACTTTATCGCAGAATCCAAGGAAGGATGAAGACAAATGGTAAACTAGGTAAAAAAAAATTGTAACTTCAATTACAGTAAATTATTATGCCTATTATATAGAAAGCACTTAAAATTAAATACCAGGGGCTGGAGTGGTGGCTCAGCAGTTACGGCACTTGCCTTCTGTGCATGAGGACATGGGTACGAACCCCACCACCATGTATACAACGAAGTGTCAGAGCAACAAAAGTCACATGAAAAACTAAACAAAGTTGATTCTTTCTCTCCCTCTCTCACTGTCTCTCTCTCTCTTAAAAATAAATAAATAAAAATAAATAAATATCAGAAAGGTTCACATCCCCAAGGCAAGAGTAGAGGGGGAGTGGCACGTGACTCACAAAACAAGAAATACACAGGCAAAACTTTCCAACTCTGATAAATAGAGAAATGCACAGTAAAGCAGCTGGATATACCACTTCTCACCCAAGGCTGGCAAAGATTTAAAAGAATGGTAATCTGAGATCAAGGAGAACAGCCTGTCCTCTGTACCCTGATAGTGGGAAGGTACACTGGCATAACGTTTCTAGAAGACAGATAGCAAAAGACTTAAAAGTATGCTTATTCTTCAACTCAGCAAGTCCACTTCAGGAATCTGTCATAAGGAAGTTCTTCAGAAAAGTTTAATTACGAGGATGTTCATTCTATCATGATTAAAAATCAGAGGCAAACTCAGGAGGCTATATTCATACAATGGATTACAGTGAAATCATTAAGAATGATTGCTCAATTTATATTTTATTGACATGAAAATGTACTCAAGATGTTGAATTAAAATGCAACTTGCAAGACAGTGTTTATGATAGGATTATTTTCTTTTAAAATATCATATATATGCATAGAAATGTCGTTAAAATGCTAACAGTTTATTACTAAGTGACGGGATTAGATGTGGTTTTAACTTTGTTCCTAATACCATTATATGCTATATGACCTTCATAAAATAAGCATGCATGATTTTTTATACTATAAAAAAAAAGGAAAAGCTGTTTTCATATTGAGATGGGTGAACAGTGAGTCATCAGAGTCCCTTGGGCCCGGAAGGGACTGGAAGATGATCCTGTTTGTTTCGCTTCCTCAGAACAGCCCAATTGATCCTCAGCCACCTGAGCCCCAGGGAGCAGGGCTAATCCCCAGGGGAGGCAACACCCGCCTCCACAGCCTTTTGGGCCTTGGTTTAATAAACAGAGTTGCTGTTTCCACATAAGCTCCTGCTCAATGTTGTCTCTTTTCCTGGGAAACAAAGCCCTTTACTGCTCTGATTCATCCCCTGGCTGGAGGCGAAGTCACCATGGACTCAGACGCAGGTGTCTGGGATGACACAGCGCGACACCACGCCTCTGGAATAAGGGCAGCCCTTCCGCCTTCAAGGCTGTGAAATGTCAGACATGATTAGAAAGGTCACTTGTCCTGACAGCTCTCTGTGCTTCCCGGAGAGCAGCCTTCCCGCTGAGAACATTCTTAATTGTGCTTCCTGTGCTGGGGTGCTTCCTGCTCAGTTCCCTGTAATATCAGGGGCCCTATCCTCCTCCTAGTTCTTCTTGAACAGGAGGGAAAACAGCAAACGTTTGCAAAACCTTACAGAAATGGGACAGCTCTCAGATTCAACAAAAAAGAGGTAGAGTGAATTTCCAGGAACAGGTGTTACCTGGTTCTTCTCTTAGGAGAAAAGAAATTAACTCTCCTGGTAAGTGTGGAGTGAGAGGAGCAGGGAAGAATAGATCCACCCCCAAATCATGCCAGTCCCCCAAGGTGCCAGAAGACTAAGACTCGCCTAGCTCCAGCCCCAGATATTCGGATTCTGCGTGTCAGGGAAGCTGCCCAGAAAAATGCACTTTACAAAAGCATCCAGGATGATTTGGAAGAATCCCATCCTAAGGAATGAGGATAGACATGTTTGAGGAAGTCGTTGCTGGGTACATCAGAGGAATCCAAAGGGCCAGCAAGCAACAGGATGTGATGGGGTGGGGTGGGCAAGGAGGATTGCCCATGAGGAAAGGAAGGGATGTTACCTGCAAACCCTCTGGCTTCTTGGGTCCAATGTAGCTAGGAAGAGGCTTCTGAGCTTGTCAAGGACAAACCTGATGTAAGTGTCCCCCTGTATTAGTCTGTTTTTCATTACTATGATGAAATACCCAACACAGGCTACTTTACAAAGCAAAGGGTTTCTTTTGGTTCACAGTTCTGGGAGTGCAAAGTCAAGGCCCTGCATCTCGTGAGGGCAACACAGGGCATCACAACAGCAAGAGGCAAGGAACAGAGTGTGTGTGTCTTTCCCAGGATTCAATCACAGGAGCCCCACCCTACAGATTTTATCTAATCCTAATCACCTCCCAAAGACCTTTGTCAGATTAAGCTTCCACTCTTTCTTTCTTCCTTCCTTTCTTTCTTTCTCTTAGAGAGAGGGGACAGTAAGAGCGAGAGAGGGAGAATCGATTTTCTTCAGTTTTCATGTAGCTCTCATTGCTCTGACGCTTTGTTGTATATGTGGTGCTGGTTTTCAAAACCAGATCCTTGCGCATGCTGAGCTACTGCTCTAGCCAGTTTCCACCCTTTTGATATCTCACAACAGAGATCAAACTCCAGCATAAGTTTCAGGGGGACAAACCATATTTAAGTCACAGCATACTCTTCAATCAGGGTCTTCATAACAGACCTGCCCTCCAGCGAAACACTGGGCAAGAACAGAACCACTGTTTGGCAGTATTATTTTCTTATCTTCATAAACCTTCTTAAGGTGATGGGAATATTTTTGTGTGTATTTAATTTCACTGGTTCCTAAAGCCCCTCCCTGCCAGCTTGGGCTCCCAGGTACAACACCAGCTTCCTGTTTCTTTTAAAGTGAACTCTACACGTCTCCCTATGCTGGAAAAGGCTAGATAGGAGAAGGGCACTTCGTATGGTGATGGTGTGGCAGATATTTATGGAAGGATGAGCAATGGACACACTGACTAACAAGAGAACTCTGCAACTCCAGTTTGTGCTGGAAGACAGTGGGAAAATCTCAGGCATGGCACCAGCTGTCTCACACCAAATAGGTAAAGGACGCACATGGTAAGATTACCAGGAAAAAGAAGGGTTCTGCCAACCAAGTGTAACCAGCTCTTCCCAGCAGGCCTTAGACACAAGCTGCATACACGACGGTGAGTTGCACATCAGAACATCTTCCCTGACTGCAGCGAGAAGCGACTAAAGTCACCCAAAGACAGCAGAATGGGCCCTGCATCTTTAATCCTAAGGCTCTGAAAGTGAATGTGCGCATGCGAGGTTGCTCACCTGTGCACAGCTCATCTTGGAAAGGGGCTATCCCAAAGGAAGCAGGCAGTTCTTCACCACCTCTGCTGAAGCTGAAGCTGAGCACCTCCCGTGGCCCACTACTGCTCCAGGGGTTGGGAACATGGCAGTGAAGAGACCAGACAAAGCCCTCCCAACTCATTCCAATGGGAGGAATTGAAATGCAGGTCTGGGGGTCACAGGTGCCAGGAAGATAATTAAATTTGAATAAAGGGATAGAAAGAAATAGAAGATGCTAGCAAGTGGGCTGAGAAAGCGTCTCAAAAGAGATAGATTTGAGCAGAAAGAGGAACAAAGTAGTGACCAGCAGGGAAAGCTGTTGCAGAAAGAGGAGAGCAGGTTCACAGGCCCTGGGTGGGAGCAGGCTGGAGTGGGCAAAGAACCACAGGAAGGCTGTCAAGATGAGGAGAAAAGGGCTGGTGGCTCAGTGGTTACGGCGCTTGCCTGGCATGCGCAAGTACACAGGTTGGAACCCAACCCCAGGTACACAACGAAGTGTTGAAGCAATGAAAGGCACATGAAAAACTAAATAAAAAAATTGTTTCTCTCTCTCTCTCTCATTGTCCCTCTCTCTTTAAAAAGAAAATGAGGGGCTGGAGCGGTGGCTCAGCGGTTTCGGCGCTTGCCTGGCAAGCACAAGGACCCGGGTTCAAACCCCAGCACCACGTACACAACTAAGTGTTGGAACAACTAAGGCCATGTGAAAAACTAAATAAAGTTGTTTCTCTCTTTCTCTGTCTGTCTGTCTGTCTGTCTCTCTCTCTCTCTCTCTCTCTCACTGTCACTCTCTCTTTAAAAAGAAAATGATTTCTCTAGAGATCTTTGAAAACAAAGATGGTGATACAGAATGGGAGATAATCATGGCCTGTGATTTCTCCAACAGAGGACTAATATCCAGAATTTACAAAGAAGTCAAAAAACTTAACACCCAAAACACAAACAGTCCAATCAATAAATGGGCCAGAGAGCTAAATAGAAACTTCTCAACACAGAATATCAAGCAAGCCAATGAATATATGAGGAAGTGTTCTAAATGACTAATAATCAGAGAAAGGCAAATCAAAACTATATTAAGATTTCACCACACTCTAGTCAGATTGGCAAAGATGAAGATGATAAACAATAACAAATGCTGGAGGGGTTGTGGGGAGATAGGAGCACTAGCACACTGTTGGTGGAACTGCAGACTGGTACAGCCACTCTGGAAAGCAGTATGGAGACTCCTCAAAAAATTAGGGATGGATCCCCCATGTGACTCAGCTACCCCTCTTCTGGGCATTTTCCCAGAGGAGTTAGAATCAGCACATTACAACAACATAGCAAAATCTATGTTCATAGCAGCTCAATTTACAATAGCTAAATTATGGAACCAACCCAGATGCCCCTCACTGGATGAATGGACCCAAAAACTGTGAAATACACACACACACACACACACACATTCATATGTATATATACACATATGTACATTTGTATAAATACATATATATTAGAATTTATATATATATAATAGAATTCATATATATGAATTCTACTCAGCAATTAGAAACAACAATATTGCAACCTTTGATAAATGGATGGCAATGGAAGAAATCATGCTAAGTGAAGTTAGTCAAACCCAGAGAGTCAAGGGTTCAATGTTTTTCCTCATTTGTGGAGGCTGGAGTTAAACCCAGGCTCGGGTAAAAGCTTGTCAGACTCAGCAATGGCGTAGAAACACAAAATCTAGGGCAACCATAGATATGTGAGGAAGGCAAGGGGAGGGGTGAGGAGAGGGAGGGAAGATAGGGAGAGATCTAGAGAGATAATCAACAATGTAGCATGCTCTTTACCCCCATGAGAATTCAAATAATGCTCATGCGATCATTTAATTCTAAAAAATTCACAGTCTAAGCATTTATATCATTTGTAGGGGCAAAATACAGAACAATCAAGAGACTGAGATGTGGCCAATGTGGGGGTAATTCTGGTTTAAGAACATATGCATATTATATTGTTACTTTATATGCATTTATGATTGCACAATAACTAAACTCCGTAATAAAAAAAAAAACCAAGATGGTGAAAAAGGCACTCAAAGGAATGAAAGTAGTCATATGTTAGGGAGGTGGGATTATAGGTATTAGGGTTTGGATGAAAAACATCCCCCAAATGCCCAAGTGAGGCAATACAGGAAGACTAAGAGATGAAATGATTGGGTTGTAAGAGCCGTAACCCAATCAGTGGGTTAATCCGCATCGGGCTTCACTGGCAACTGAAGGCAGGTAGGATGTGACTGGAGGAGGTGGGTCATTGGGGGCACCTTTGGGGTATATACTTTCTATCTGACATGGAATCTCTCTCTGTTTCCTGATGCCTTGAGCTGCTTCCCTCTGCCACGCTGTTCTGCCATGATGTTCAACCTCACCTCGAGCCTCTATGGACTGAAACTTCTGTAACTATGAGCCCCAAAATAAATGTTTCCTCCATTAAAATTGTTCTTATCGGGACTTCACAGCAGTGAAATAACTGACTAAAACAATGGGATTCCTTTCCTTTTCTTCAAAAAATGAATTTCTGATTGTCACAATGTTTGTGGAGTATAAAACATGCTTTCCTTAAAGCAAATCCACTATACCAGGGGTCAGGATGGTGTTTCTGTATCCCCAGTGCATGGAGCTGTCCCCAGTGTGAGGCAGACACTCATACATGCTGGTGGAATTGAGGTGAACCTCTGAGATGGTTACAGGTTCTGCCTGGAGCAAGGGAACAAGAACCCCCGGCCCCACCCAAAGTCAATGTAATCCTGGCTGCTTTCACTCGGCCTCAGAGTTTGACTATTTTCAAATCATTTAGAGAGTGTGAGGACTACAGACCCTCTATTAGGCTTTCAGGAAACACAGCAGGCCTCCTCCGTGAATCTAAGCCGCTGCATTTATGCTGAAAACAA